>WTXE01000449.1:0-18625 GCA_022496225.1 Russula aff. rugulosa BPL654 | reverse complement strand
GGACTAAGCAAAAGATAAAAAACATCAAGGCATCAAGTAATCGTTAAGAACGAACCCGTAATTCGGACCTCGACGAGCTGCTCGGATAGTCCAAGGGATAGTCTTCCGTGGATTTGAGTGCTGTTCCAGGACAATTCTCGACCAATATCACTACACAAAAGAAGGGATTGACGTACCCTCGTCGTGCGCTTTGGGATGCCGAGGGACCAGGGCTGGAGTGATGGGTCGCTATTAGAACAGTAGTTACAGGCCATCGGTAGAACGCACGCATTTGAGGACACTTGGTTATTCTCTACATCTCGTTGCGTGACCATTTTACTAGCTATCAAGAGTATTTAGTGCGTACTGGAGGAGAATGTTATGGGGGTAGAGTGACGGCTCGATTCCCAGGGCCAGGGTGGTGTTGACATGGTCCGTCCCAAAAAGGCAAATTTGGTATGGAACCGTGGCAACGGTGCTGTACATGTTCCCTCCCCAGACACGTACCCAGATCCATATTGTCTCGTTCCCAGACGCCGTGGAGAAGTATTATTGGCATGTGATCGGAGAGTGCCGAGTATTATAGAGAAAAAAAGCCAATCCTTACGTACAGTATATTGAGGCCATGTTCTCGGTTGTACGTATTGGTCCCCAAATTGGTCCCAAAAGCAACTTTAGACCCTAATAACAGTTTAGTTTGCTGATCAGATTTGAATAATGAATAATCCGGGGTTTCGTCTTTCGTGACTCCCGTCCCAATCTTCCAGTCATTGGATGACAGGCGAGAGGGAGCCTACCGACACATACTGTACGGTATTGGTTGTCCACTTGCTCAGCCATTGCCAAGTGTATTTCTACCCCATCGCTGTACTGCCAGATAAGAGCGCTTTGAGATATCCCTTTCTTCTACTTCCGTGGCGCGGATGCCGAAATCCTCAGCTTCGACATCAATGATTCGGCCCCACGTGATGCATGATGGTGCACGCTCTCGGCCCCTGACGCGCCTGACGGCCGAAGTTTTGTGCGTGCAGACTGAACAGCGACGAGGAAATGTAAGAAGAATGGCACTTTCACTATGATTATATATGACTTCTCCATAGACGCCTCTGACAAGAGAAAACAGATTGATTACAAGTCTGCCAAGTCCCTTTCAACACTCATCGCCATTCTTACCCTTTTCACTCGCCTGAGGCAAACAAACATACTTTGTCGTCATCCACTCTCCCCGTCACGGTGTCCAGAAACTACTAATTTTCGGGCTTTCAACTTCAGCGCTTCAGCTCTTACAGAGGTAAGTTAGAGCGACGATAACGCATTCGCACGGCTGTCAGGCAGATATACCTGTTTGAGTAACTGTCGTCACTCCCATGGGTTCAATCGCCGCCATCAATTGGGGGATGCCCCCTTACGCTAATTTCACCTCGTGTCCACCGTCTGGCTCACTTTCACCGCATCTCCATCCACCCTCTCTGTGCTGTACTCAAGCATAGTACCGTAACCAGCCTTACTCACCGAACGACTGCCACTGGACTTCACGTCATGAGCTCTGCCACCGATCTCGAGTCTGGACAACTGAAGGCGCCCAGGCTGCGCTGCGTGCTGGTGCGTTTGCCCTTCTCATCAATATCCTCTCGCCCAGAAGTGTGTTAATGGATCATGGGGAAGGGGTGGGAGGAAGCGAATCCGAAGAAGAACCACAGGACTTTGACAGGAGTGCCAGTGAATTCTGGAAACTCTTCAGAGATGAAGCCAATAACCACGATGACGCCCGTATCGATTCCCTCAAAAAGGACATGGACAGTTCCCTTATATTTGTCCGTTCATATTCTGTCCACGCCCCTATTATGGACTTGGTTTCGCTGATGCGTGGCCCCACAGGCTGGTTTGTTTTCTGCTGTCTCACAGCATTTGTGGTCGAGAGCATACGGACCTTGAAGCCACGTCCTGCGGATGAAATGGTGTATTACCTCCAGCAACACTCTACCATCCTTTCTCAAATCTCCGTGCAACTATCCTCAATTGCCCCACAGGTTCCCATCCCATCCACTCCGCCACCTCCTTTCCCTCCATTCAGCCCATCAGCATCCGACCTCCGTGTTAATGTTTTCTGGTTCATGGCCCTTGTCTTTAGCCTTCTGGCAGCACTCCTGGCAATCCTTGTTCAGCAATGGGTTCGCAAGTACATGCACGTCTTCAAACGGTACGGCGATCCTTTGAGAAGTTCTCGGGTTCGGCAGTACTTGTACGAAGGATGCGAAACATGGTCGATGCCAAAGGTGGCCGAGGCTGTCCCTGGATTTCTCCACGTCTCTCTATTCCTATTCTTTGCAGGACTTGGCGACTCGCTATTAAAGATCAACACAAAAGTGGCTCTAAGTACCATTGTCCCTATCGGTGTCAGCGGCCTTCTGTACACCCTCATGACATTTGTGCCCATCATATTTCCACAATCACCCTACCAGAATTCATTTACCGGCATTTTCTGGTATTTTTTCCGGATATTCTGGAATCGCAGGTCCAGAGGAACGAAATCCGTGAGCACGAACATGGCAAAAGGTCAGATGCAACTTGCAATGGAAGAGACGGAGGCACGCAAGGACCGAGACAAAAAGGCGATTCTGTGGCTCATTGACAATCTGACAGGAGATACGGAAATGGAAATTTTGTTGTCAGCTATACCCGGCTCATTTAACACGAAATGGGGCACGGAAGTCTGGAAGAGGGTGGGCATACACGAGAGTGAGGACCAAAGCCCGGATAAACCTGTTGCAGAACCTGACATGAATACGACAGGTCACGAATCATCCTCTTTGAGCATCCGTAGCGTCCTTGGGCCAATCCTTAGAAAACTCGGTCTCCATCATCCCAGTGCCGATGCAAATCCACCTAATGCCCTTCCGCCGCACTCTCCTACCACTGGCACGGTGCATACCCGAGGGGATGTTGTGCACAAGCTCGGCAAACGTGTCGCCCACTCCGTAAACATATGCATGAACCGTAGCCTTTTTTCAAACAACGATATATGGAGGGATCGTGCGCATGCCTGTATCGAGTCCACTGCACTACTTGTATGCTGTGCCAACGCAAAATTCGACTGGTTTGGAGATATTTCGAACCTGCTTGGAGAAATCAGCTTTCATAGATCAATACGGGAACTGTCGTCGGAAAGAAAGAACGAGTTATTCGTGGCGCGCTGGACTTGCCTTTCACTCATGGCCATTCAACGAATTCTGAAAGACGACAAGATACAAAAGAATGTGACGCAGGCAATAAAGTGGCTTAAAGAGAAAGATAACACTGACAAGAACGATGCCTTGACAGGCGCTCAGAAAATTAACAAGGCCTTTCGAAACGCAAGCAAACCTCTATCTCAGTTAAAGGAAATGCTGCCCGAGGCAGAAAACGTGACGACAGATGTAAAAGAAACCCTCCGTAGCAAGGACGTTGAATCTGAGATCGTAAAACTGGTGGATATCGAAAAAGAAGCCCCCAAGGACCTCAACAAGGTCGACGGCTGGATATCGAATATACAGACTTCCATTATTACCAGTTCTCGTCATATCACTTCCCATTTTCCTTTCGATCTCGACTTTGGCGACCTCAAAGATCAAGCGCCTATCCCCCTTGTCGACCCCAAAGGTCAAGCGCCCATCCCCATCGTCGACCCCAAAGGTCAAGCGCCCATCCCCATCGTCGACCCCAAAGGTCAAGCGCCCATCCCCTTCGTCGACCCCAAAGGTCAAGCGCCCATCCCCATCGTCGACCCCAAAGGTCAAGCGCCCATCCCCATCGTCGACCCCAAAGGTCAAGCGCCCATCCCCTTCGTCGACCCCAAGGTCAAGCGCCCATCCCCATCGTCGACCCCAAAGGTCAAGCGCCCATCCCCTTCGTCGACCCCAAAGGTCAAGCGCCCATCCCCTTCGTCGACCCCAAAGGTCAAGCGCCCATCCCCATCGTCGACCCCAAAGGTCAAGCGCCCATCCCCTTCGTCGACCCCAAAGGTCAAGCGCCCATCCCCTTCGTCGACCCCAAAGGTCAAGCGCCCATCCCCCTCGTCGAACTGTCCAGCGGTCGTCGTAAAATGCCATTACAATTTATACGCCCAGGGAAGACTCTCAATAGCATGTTCTCCACTGCCACGACACTCCGCGGTATTCGTAAAGAACGAGGGGATGCTGCCGATACTGCGTACAAAAACGTGCTGAGGAACCTGAAAAGTTTCTGCACGGACCACGCCACGTCCGCTGATTCGCAGGGAGATGACTCATATGAAATTCAGCGCCTGGTGTGGTGTCTGGAGGATTTGAGGGGTGAAGACAGGCTTTGCTTTAGAGTCGAGCTTTTCTTCCTTGCCCTCACGCAGCTGTTATCCAAATCTTCTTTAAAGGATTCCCCCTCTGCACTATTATACACCGGCACGTTTCAGGCCATTACATCCAACTGGAAAGACCACAAAAACTTGCTTGGAACACAAAATCTCCTTCTCGATCTCGCCGTATCACGTCTCCAGGAGTTTGAACGTTACCCTAGTTATATCGTCGACGCATTCGTGTCATTACTAAAAAATATTTTCGAAGGGCAAGAAGGCACACATATCGACAAGGCAAGGGGACAGTTTGATTCCTTCAAGGGTTCTGGAGAGCTTAGGAAAAAGATGTTGACGGCCCTCCCCCAGCAGGCAAAGTCACTGGCATTGTAATATTTCTATTTAGTATTCAGCATTCTGTACAGCCTAGACATCCGATATACACTTTATGGCTACATGCAGAATACGCCTAATGTTATTCGTAGACTGCGAGCTGATGAAGTTCAGTTGTAATAAAATACGATTTATCATTTCACCATCCCAGCGTTACACCCTTTCCTCCTCGCACCACGGAGAGCTCCTACCGAGCCGCTCGTAGCCGACATCCTCCGTGTGTCCCCACAATCCCAGGGCTAGGGATAAGAGGGACAATATGAGCGCGGGGAGACGTCAAGGAAAGGGGAAAGGAGACGGCGAGGGTGTCGCGGACGGTAGTTCAGCGGCGGAACCGATGCTGAATTGGAAAAGGGGCGAGACGAGAGGAGGCATCCGCGACGGCAAGATCAAGCACAAGGAAGCGAGGAGACAATGACGAAGGGTGATGAGAACGAAACTCACGCGAAGAGTTACGAGTAAAGACGTACTGATAATTAAAAATCGATGCCATCGTTGACAAACAGGCAAACAGGGAGGCTGCTTCGATACAAACAGTGTGCTTACAAGTCGAGTCCAAATGTGGAACGAGAAGGGGGAGGCGGCGTTGGTGTTGACGGTGATACCGAGAAAAGGACGCAGGACGTAGAGAAAAACTGCAAGAAGAGGATGGGCGAGGGGGTGGGACTGGAATGAAACGGAGATGGCGCCAGATGATAGCGGCGATAAGTTGAACATGAGTGTCTCGAGTCTCCGAGACTCTCTTGGGCACTAATGCACTTGGCTCCCTCCAATGCCTTATCACTGCCTTATCGCCTTTCCCGCAGTCTCCCTCTAGCCTCCCACTCTGCCATCCCGACTATCATCCATACAATGAACGACGACATGTCGCAAGTCGACTCGGATATACAGCTCAACAGCCTCCTCCCTCACCAACAACTTCCGCACCGTTCACGACAGACTACTACAAAGTGCAAACGTATGTTCTTTCGTTCTTTGCTTCCTCTTCTTTACCTTGACTGATGAGCCGGCTCTCCTTCAGTGTTTCAAGCTGCATGAATCTAGGATGGCTGTGGTGTCGTCCACTGCGGCGGCGACACTACGTCAATTGGTCATGTTAATCGTCGATAGGGCCGTGGAGGAAGATCGCCGCATGCTGCCCCCGAGCTCGACTCGATATCTCTTCCGGACACGACGATACTAGCGCTTGATCCCGCTGCGCTCGACACGCTTGTTATCTTCGAGGACATACATCTCTTGGGTAACAGAGAGCGTCCGCAATCCTTACAACTCGAGTACCCCCACAATATGTTTGCTCTCGAGTTGATCGAGAGCCTACTGTACTCACCAACTATCACGAACTCTTCGGCAAGGTGTGTTTCTTCCCCTTTACCCATCCGAGACCTGTATACCAGCAGTTGTCCTTAAATCAATCTCATGTTCACAGCCCGAGCTCTTACTCTTATTACAATACTACCTCTTCCACCTGCTCCTCAAATGCTCTCCGAGCCCTCCGCTTTCCCCCCTGCCCTCCGCGGCACCCGTGTTGTCTTCCTCTTGCTCAAGCGCTGTCGAGTTCATTCGCGGTGTCCGGCAGCGTCACGATGCCTTGGCAACCGACAGTGGCACCGGCAACGTCTCTAGCGCACACGTCTCCACCCTCCTCATTACTGTACAGCATCCGCCCTCAAGCGCCTGGTTACCTCACGTCCCGCCCTGTCCCGCGTTTCTGCATAGATGCACGGTATGGGCGACTCTCAATCGCGCCTTCATAGCCACACAGCGTCGCAGAGATGGTGGCGATAGAGCGACGGCGTCGAACGTCATTAGGGTGATGGCACTGAGGCTGGCCTGAGCGTGCAAACTACGGCGAGGAAAGAGCAATGGTGCGTCTCCCCGATCATCGTTCTACCAGTAAGTTAGGCTGCTAAACTTTTCCCGTCACTGTCTTCTTTCTGTTAGCATCAATCGAGACAGATGCGCCGCCCATCCCGGAAGCGTACATATCCCCTGGGCATGCAATGCCTCGTCTCACTCCCCGACGGCCTCGCGGGGTATACCCTCCCTCTCTACAACGGCCTCGCAGTCCAAAAACCACCCGCGGGTTCAACCGAGCCCTTGCGTGCACCGGGCCCCATCGACCCTACTGCGCTCCCCAACCGAAACCGTGCCAGCCCGCGTCGGGCTACGAACTGTACGCGCGATGCTGAAGGCAGGCAGGCCCGCGCTTCTTACGCCCCTCTCCTTACCACGAACTTCTCCGACTTCGTCTTCGGTGACCTCAGGCCGTATGACCTGTCCATCTCACGTGACGCGTTTCTAGGCCGCGCGTCGTCCGTCGTCCGTCGCGCTCAATGACCCATAACAGGCTTCGTCTGCGCTGCATTCCCCGTCTCGCTTGAGGGAATCACGCTCGGTTTGGCGGGAGGTGGCGGAAGCAACAGCGCACTACAGCCACCGGGACTTAGCCCGCGCAATCTGGCGTGCTTACGCGCTCGTCACTGCCGCGCTTTTCCTAGCCGGAATGCTTGGCTCAAGCTGGTTCGCGGTACTCGAGGCGTTCCAAAATGCAGATTACTTTTGTTCCTGGCCTGCCTGGCCTGCCACCCCTTGGCATCTGCGCAATTGCTGGTACGCTGAGCAAGAGTGATGGAACAGATATTGAAGGCCAGGTGGAACAGCGACAACAAAGGCATCAAGATGCAGCACATCCACTTCTTGCGAGTCGATCCTGAGAACATGCAAGCTGCGATACAGCGACTATTCGATGCGAGTACCATGCTAGAGGACTCCGCGTTTCGCGATTTCGTTGACGCATTATGCAAGTTGAGCTTAGAGATGGTCAGTATGCAGAGTGGCGTTGATGTCGGTGCCGGTGCCGGCATTGGGGAGGGTGCCTTGGATGTGGAGGAGGATAATATTCCAAGTGCGAGCGCGAGTGCTACCAGCCTCGTCACTCCCCGCACGAAACAGTTTAGCAGGAGGCGGGTCCATATTCCGCGGACGTCGGTGCGTTATGTCCGCCTCCCTTTGTCTACCCCAATATTCAACGCACAGTATCGTGTATCGGCCATCTGATGTCACATGGGACGCCATGACTTCGGACCTTTTCTTTGTTCTCCGTCACCCCGTAACACCGCCAGACTCTGCACCAGATTTTGCAAGCATCGGGTCATACCCTACTCGTCGGCTGGGAAACGATATTCGAGGTGCTCGGTAGCATCTGCCCGCCCACCGTTTCTGACCCTGCTTCGCAATCAGCTCCTTCCTCGCCCGGCCGCGGGCGTGCCCCACCACTCGGATACCTACAGGAAAGGGGCTATTCGGCGCTAATCAAGACGCTTATGTCCGATGCGCTTTCGCCCGAGCACCTGCGTCTCTGCATCAGCACGCTTGGACAGGCGGACACCAATATCGCCCTGACGGTGGCGGAGAGTCTCCTCTGTGGCGTCTCGGACGCGATACAGACGAAGCGGCGAGAGGTGGACCATGAGCCGGCGTACAGCGCGCTGTGGATGACCTTCTGCTCGAGATCTTACGTTTGTGCGCCGATACGCGGCCCGAGGTGCGCATGGGCGCGATTCAGACCTTGTTTAGGACCCTCCAGTCGTATCGTGCCACGCTTAGCCTTGAGACGTGGGACGAGTTCGTGTGGAAGGTCACGTTCCCGTTGCTTGACACGCTCTCGCCGCGCGTGCGTCGGAACGTGCTCACGCCCCCATCATCGCCCGACACCGTCACTTACACCGACGACATAGATATTTCAGCCTTGGACTCCTCGTCGTCGTCATGGGACGAATTAAAAGTGGTCGCACCACAATCGATCGGCGCGATCATGAGCGACTTCCTCATGTCGAAGATCATACATTTGCCCTTGTTCGGCGCGGTGTGGGAAACCTTCGTCACCCACATCCGTGATGGGTTCTCGCTTGACAGTGCACCGGCGTTGTGCTGTCTCGAGCGGGCGCTTAGGGCGGCTGCTACGGCTGCTGTGCCATCGGACGCGGAGACCCTTCGATCTTCTGGTGGAGATTTAGGAAAAGACGTGGGTCAAGTGCGAGGAGATGGGCGTGGTGGCCGTTCTGCGCGCCGATGTCGTTGCACAGCATGTGCATGCCCCTACGCCATTCATGCAACAGCCCCTGGTCATTTTGTAGGTGTCATCAAGTGTGTGCGGAGTATTAGTCGGACGTTGGATGGTGCCGAATGGCCGTTGCAGCGTGTCTCTACTCTTATGACGATTTTGAAGGGTGAGTAATCTATCTCTTTTTTTCGTTGGCGGATCGATGAACGGTGCGTAGGCGTCTTGACTTACCCGAACTGGCCGGATTACAGGCCAGACATCGATAATCTGTCACCTGTCCAGGTAGGATGAAACGTAGACTGCATGTGGGTACCCCTGCTGAACGCGCCGATTTCAGGCCAAAGTTGTAGACACAGTCAACGGTATCGAACTGACCGAACCGGGTGCACTGTCACATATCCTTAGAGATATGTCCGAATACGCCACTCTCGCATTCATCGCATCCTTCGATGTTCCACAAGCACACGGGAAAAGCGCCAAACCTTTTACTGCTGTCCGAGCACCGGCGTCGATGACATCTCAGCACAAGAGGATAACCTACATCGCGCTGGTGAAATGTGTATGCCCAAGCTGGCCGAGCTGTTCCTACAATTTAAAGAAAGGGATGAGGTTCTCGTGGGCGGGACTGTTGATGCTGTCTTATCAGCGTATGCTGTTCCCGATAAAGCTCAAGTACGAGTGTCCTTCCTCGTCCAAGTTTGGCAAAGATCCACCGGAGGACTACAACGAGCTGTTTCTTGAATATGGTCAAGGAGATCGGACCGCAGATTAATGTTCTTGGCTCGAGTATGATTTACTTTGATATCTGAGGACGCAAACTCTAACGATGATCGCGCAGAATTATCGCCTGTGAGAAAAGGGAGCACGTGGAAGCAGGCGATGTTTACCGCAGTGGTATCCTAGCCGACTGGTACGTCCCACTGCTGAGACTGATTACCATTCTCCTTCTCATGCCTAACACTCGCGCGAATAAACAGTTCAGATGCCGATAGCTTCTCCCTCTCTGAGCAAGAGAACGAAGAAAACTTCGATCTGTCTCTGATTTCATCTCTCGAGACGGATGTTATTCCCTGCCTCGGTGATGATCGCGTCCCCGATTATGTTATTACGCAATTAGCCGAGGTCTTACGGCACGGTCCGCAGCTCCTATTAGGCGAATCGGACGACGAATACCAACCTACGCCGAGTAGTCTGACAAAGCCAAATGGCAAGTCTGCTGTGGGGTGACAAGACTGATAGCGAAAGAATGGGCCGCACGGCGCCGGCGCGGGGAGTCTCAACTCAAGAGAACGCTTCTCTTACTGGCGTCTTGATCTATTGTTCCTCATTTGTCCTGATACCTCAAAAGGTATGATCTGTGCTCCTTTATAATATCCCCTAATGACTTGAATGCTTCTTTTGGATCATGAATCTTTGCGGAGAAGAGTCACTCCTCGGCCGATGCCGTTCTACCCTTGCCAATTACGTCGCCGGATGAAAAGATCCGCGAAATCTCCCATTCCCAAGGTACGCACTGCATAATATGATTATGGGTTGTGGGCTAAACCTGATTAATCGCTCAGAGTAAAGGAAGATGAGCTAGTATATGTACTGCATAAACTACGGGAGCTTCTACTATGGCCAGGGTCGCTTTGGGCGGCACTCTCAGAACCAAGTACGCAAAGGAGCAGCCTGGTACGCACGTAATTTCTTATGTTCCCCACGAAATCCTCGCTGATGTTCGCACCGCCTTCCCCTGAAGCGGTCGACACGTCTCTCCCTCCTGCATATCTCATAGCGGACTCCGTGAAACGTTCATCGTGCGCCCATATGTTCCATTTCTACTCACTACTCTGTGAGATCGCATCCGTACCGCGTAAGGCGCCAAGTGCGTGGATCTCTGAGGACCGCTTGGCCATATTATCTGGTGTGCCTGCGGAGAAAGAGAAGGAAATGGATGCTTCGGCAACAGATCGGACTCTCGATCCTAGAAGTAGTAGACCGGGCCCAGGTCATCTCGTGTCGTTCGATGCTTGGGAACTGGCAAGGGAATGTTTGAAGGAAGTCGGACGAGAGCTCGGCGTGCCGCGATGATCGTGAGTGGGTTGCTTTTCCTTTCCCTTTGGGCAGTATAATCATGTGCGCTTAACGATTACGATAATACTTTGCTGTCTTTTTGGGGGTTTCGATCCAATCTCGATCGTGCGTCAACACTCCTGAGAATGGTCGAGGAATAAGACCATAGGTCATATTCAAGTACCAGGAGAGTTGTACTTTGTTTGGTCCGTTACGAGGAGTTGTCCTACAATATATGTTTTTAGGGGACCAGGGGAGGATAAACTTGAATATTATACGACTCAACGTCACGGGTACATCAGGTGCATCATGCCTCAAGGCTGAGTTTGCTGGTGCCAGAAATGAGGACTTTCAGTTGGCTTTGCTCACGACATAGCTTACCCAACTTATACACGATCTAGATCAGGACCTAGAGTTCTATCCATCATGATTGATTGGTCAAATTCAGGCGGATAGTACCATCATGCATCAAGTTGCGACAGCCTCTGAGTCAGGTTTCTGTACTACGAAATGATGAAATGTATCATGCTCATCCCGTGCTGATGCATCCGCACCATTCTCTGGCATGCGATGAATTGCGGTCCTGGGCGACAGATTCCAAGTAATAAGTGCTGGATTTTGTCATCACTGTCGGGTGGGACGTTCTCCCTTGTACCCTAATCATTGACGACTATAGTGTCAAAGGTGAACAGGTAAGGTAAGGGAGGAAACAACATCTACATTGGCTGGTGAGAGGGGCATTGTGCGTACGACGACGCCGGTGCCGAGGCAGAGGTGGACAACTCAAAGATATGTAAGACGGAGAGTGAGTGGACTGCAGTACGTGCGCTATCTTGAAGCGTGTCATCCCTGGCCGTGGTCGGGCCCTGCCCTGAGACCAAGAGGGTAGTGGACGACACTGCAGTGGAGCAGACTACGCCCGGTTCGTGCAAGAACCAGCTTGAGCGAGACAATCCTGCCCAAGAAGGTATGAGGGAAGGCCCGATTGAGGATAGTGCTACGAAGCGAAAACGTGGGTCAAATTTGATGCATGTGACGCCAGAGTCACGTGCGCGGGATTTGTGCGGGGGACCTATGCGCTATGAAATTCGTCATACGTCTTTCCGACTTCTGGATATATAACAGAAAATTCATTTAGAGATTCGTAGAACGCGTGGATTATTGCTCGTTGACCAGAGAAGTGCCACAGGTGCTTTTAACAAGCATTGTGGTGTAGCTAAGGGAGTGCTGCAAGGAAGAGAACGCCGTCAGAAGAGAGTAGGTTCATAATGGGCAAACATCGAACGTTGACCAGTTGACTCACCATCCGAGAGTAAAGCACTTCCTATTCCCTCCTCGTACCACGGAGAGCTCTCACAGAACCGCTCATAGGCTCATAGCCGACCTCTCCGAGAGAGTCCTACGCGTCTGTGTCCGCCACAGTCCCAGGGCAAGCATAAGAGGGACAAGATGAGAGCGGGGGACGTGAAGGAATGGGGGGAGAAGACGGTGAATGCAAGGGCATCGTGGAAGTACTACACAGTAGTTTAACGATACCGATGCTAAGTTGGGAGGAGAAAGGGTACCAGACGAGAGGGGCAGAGGAGACATTCGCAACGGCAAGGTCAAGCACAAGGAAGCAAGGAGACAATGACGAAGGGTGATGAGAACGAAACTCACGCGAGGAGTTATTAGTAAAGACGTACTGAGAATTCGAAATTGATGCCCTAGTTAACAAGCAAGAGGGATGCTTCGATACAACCAGTGTTCCTAGTACTTCCTACAAGTGGAGTCTGAATGTGTAACGAGAAGGGGGAGGCGGCGTTGGCGTTGACGGTAATACCGAGAAAAGGAGTGGGTGCGCACGTTATCTCTGGACAGTACGTAGAGAAAACCTGCGAGGAGAACTTGTTAGCGTATTGTAAGAGGCTGAGAATAAACGCTGCGTAGCGCGGCCTACTGTTGCCGGCTAGACCAATCAACGTTGCTACAAAAAGAGATGGAAAAATATAGCGAGTCATTTCCTCAATAGTTTGTTCTCGAACGGTAGAGGAGAGGGGCAATCATCAACTCGCGATGCGCGACGCCTGATCACCCGAAAACCTTCAAATATTACATTTGCAGCTTTGGGGGGAGGAAATGAAGGCGAGGGTGCTCAGGGTGGCTGTGCATGGGTGAGAAAAGGATGGGCGAAAATGGGTAGGGGCAGGAGACGAACTCAGGTGTTTGGTGTACATTAATAGCTTTTACAGTACAGCAATTTTGACTGAGTACGGCAGGGAGTGGACTGGAGTGGACGGTTACAACGGTGGGCTGGGCGACTTCAAGTTGCTGGGCGGGGAAGCTTCCATACAGCGGCTCTTTGACGCTACTGAGGACTCCGCGTTTCGCGATCTTGTTGACGAATTAGAGCTTGGAGAGCCAGTATACACAATGGCGTCGATGTCGGTGCCGGCGCTGGGCGCTGGGGTCCTGGGGATGTCTTGGATGTGGAGGAGGATAATATTCCTTGCATGTGCGAGCACGAGTGCTACTGACAGTACGAGCCTCGTTACTTCCCGCACGGAACGGTCCAGAACGAGGAGGGTTGGTGTGGGGATCCATATTCCGCGGACGTTGGTGCGTTACTGTATCTTTGTCTCCCCAATTGAGAGAACGGATCGAATAGCGGTATGGCAACTTTGGGATTTCTCGCCTGGGGGCGCTGCGTTCAATATAGGTCTCTGGGACGCCATCACTTCACACCTCCGTCACCCCGCAACGCCTTCGCCCATCCGCCTAAATTTAGATGACGTCCCACACTTAGGGCTCGTCTAGGTCACGATCATAGGAAACTCGGGAGCGGGGAAGATGATCGATGAGCCTGTGCCGCGTACGCATAATCCCGAATAATTGTGAATCACTTGCTGATATGCCTACGAGCGATTCCGAGTCTGACTTTATCACGACAGATGGCTGGTATACAGGACCGTCTTTACGGTTACGGGCTTAAATATGTCGCCATTGCCTCGGCTCCCTCCGATGCCTACCCGCCGTCTCCCCTCTGCCACCCGGCCATCATCCAAACAATGAACGACGGCAATATCGCAAAGTCTCGATATCCAGCTCAACAGCCTCCAGCCTCTCCTCTCCCTCATCAACAACCTCCGCACCGTTCACGACAGACTACTGCAAACGTACGTGCTTTCGTTCTTTGCTTGCTCTTCGTTTTCCTTGACGGATGAGCTAGCCCTCGTTCTGTGTTTCAAGCGACATGAATCTAGGATGGCTGTGGTGTCGTCCACGGCGGCGGCGACACCACGTCATTAGTCATGTTCATCGTCGATAGGGTCGTAGAGGAAGATCGCCTCATGCTCGCCAATGAGTTTGAATCGATAACTCTTCCGGACGAGATGACAAAGCACTCGGTCCCACCGTGCATACACCTTCGCTATCTTCGAGGACCTTTGTTAACGGAGAGCGTCCGCGATTCATACAACCCGAGTACGTCTTTCCTCCCCTTTACCTATCGGAGACTCGTATGCCAACAGTTGTCCTCAAATCACTCTCATTTTCACAGCATTCCGAGCTCTTACTCTTGTTGCGACACCACCTCTTCCCCTGCTCCTCATAACACTCTCCGACCACCCCGCTTTCCTGTTTGCCCTCCGCTGCGCCCGTATTGTCTTCCTCTTGCTCAAGCAATTCTCCTCCGAGCACGAGAAGGAGGCCGAAGTCATCCTCACACTACTCATAAATCTATTAGTGGCGAGACTGACGCCGGCAAACCTCGGCCTGCGTGGATGAAGGTGCTCACGATGGGTTCATGCGCGTGTAAGACTCCCATCTGTACCTCATTTCTGGCTCACTGACTCACTGGTGATCACGCAATCCTCGATTGGTATATATGTGGGCAGGCTTTGTAGCGATGTCGAGTTCATGCCAGTGTCTGGCAGCGTTACGATGCCTTGGCAACCGACGGTGCCACCAGTATTGCCTCTAGCGCACGTGTCTTCACCCTCCTCATATCCACCCTCAAGCGCCTCGTCACCTCACGCCCTACCCTGCTCGGCGTCTGCGCAGATGCACGGTGTGGGTATACCTGTGGGCGACTCTCAATCGCACCTTCATAGCTCCACAGCTTGGACAGCGTCGGGGAGATGGTGGCAACGGCTGCCAGCGCGATGGTGTCGAACGTCGTTGGGATGATTGGCACAGAGGCAGGCCTGAGTGTGAAACTGCAACAATGAAAGTGCAACGGTGCGTCTTCCCAATCGACGTTCTGTCGACAAGTCGCCAACCTTTTCCCGTCACTCTCTTCCTTCTGTTAGCGTCGATCAACTTGACAAGGCAGATGCGCCGCTCATCCCGGATGCGTACATATATCTCCTTGGCGTGAAATGCCTCGTCTCACTGGCCTTGCGGGGATACCTTCCCCTCTACAACACCCTTGTGGTCCAAAAACGATACGCGCGTTCGGCCGAGTCACCGAGTCCGGCGTGCACCGATCCCCCTCGACCCTACTACGCTGCCCGAAACCGAGCCAGCCTTGGCCGGGCCACAAACTGTGCGCGCGATGCTAACGCAGGGTGGCCAGTGCGGCCTTCTTCCTCCCTACCACGACCCTTTCCGACTCCATCTCCGGTGACGTCACGTGCCCATCCCACGTGACGCGTTCCTAGGCCACACTTTCACCTACACGGCGTCGCCGCGCTCGATGATCAGAGGCATCAAGCGGCAGCACATCCACTTCTTGCGGACATAGATTCCGAGGGCGTGTAAGCACAAGCTACCATACAGCGGCCGTTTGACGCGAGCATGATGCAAGTCGAACTTGGAGTTAGCCAGCGTGCGGAGTGGCGTTGATGTCAATGCTGGTGCTGACACATGTGAGGGTGTCTTGGATGTAGAGGAGGCTAATACTCCATGTGTGAGCACGTGTGCTACGAGCCTCGTGGGTTAGTGGGATCCATATTCCGTGGACGTTGGTGCGTTGTGTCCACCTGTCTTCGTCTACTCCAATTGAGAGAACGGTCCAAACAGCGATCCGGCAACTTTGGTATCGCTTGTCTGAGGGTGTCTCTGGGCACAATATTTAACGTCTCGTGTATCGGCTATCTGATTTCGCATGGGGCGCCATCACTTCACACCTCTTCGTTCCGTCATCCCGCAGCGGCGGCGCCCACCTGCCTTCAAACGGCCTGCACTCTAGACAACATCCTCCCAATCGTCCCGCACACCTTATAGCAGCTCCAACTGAACCCTAAGCAACTATGCGGCGTAGTGTGCTAGACGTTCTGACACAGCAGATCATGTTAGGCGGACTTGCATCGAGAGCAAGTATGGAGCTCCGCCGCCTGGGCCTTGAGACGCTGCGCCAGATTTTGCTAGTATCAGGTCATACCCTACTCGTCGGCTGGAAAACGATATTCGAGGTGCTCGGTAGCGTCTGCCGTCTGCCGGCCTGCCCTTTCCGACCCTGTTTCATAATCAGCTCCTTCCTCGCCCGGACGCGGGTGTACCCAACCCCACCATGCTCTGGCATGCGGTGAATCACGGTCTTGGGCGACGACAGATTCCGAAAAAGTATTGGGATTGAAGCTTGAAGCTCGAGCTCAGAGGTAAGGTTTTCAATTTCGTGCGCGGCCAATTTACCGCCGGGCAAGCAATAAGTACTAAGTTTTGTCATTCCTGTAGGGTGGAACGCTCCCCTTGCACTCCGTTGTCACGGCCGGCAAATGCGCGAGAGAGCGAGGTGGGGTTAGAAAGGCCACTAAGAAAGCTGCTAGGAAACATATTGTCACAATATCATTCGCCAGCATCTGTCCCACGACCACCATCCCAATTTGAGAAAGGAGACGCCTGGCCAACAGGGCCCGGCGATGGAAGTGGCCGAAGAGACCATCAACGAGAATGGGTGACCCTGCTTCCCTGCGTTACGAAGCCAGGCTGCTCGATGACATTGAACCATAATAGTATCCCTAAAGTCTTTAGTGTAAGACTTCAATGCCGAGTTTATTGAATTGCTTGTCAGCGCATTTACTGCCATATAGTTCCATAATATGCTTTAGGATGATTTACGATAAAAACTGTAGATCATTGTAGTACCAGTATCTAGGCATCGATACAAGTGGCCCAATTGTGTCCATATACGAAATTAGAAATATTAAGAACGGTTCCACGCTTGCCAGAAATCCAAACGGTATTTGGACCGTGTAAAGATTCTCTATGTGCTAATGGGATCCACATCAGTAGTTCACCTTTACTACCACATATCCATCCCTCGTCATTGATCACGAAGTGATCAGTGAAGCCGACATCTTTTGTGGCTTCTGTTTTCCCTATTGTAATATTTGACAATCGAATTGTCCGATCGAAAGAACCTGAGACGATGTGATGCCCATTTGGCGAGAATGCCACAGAGTTGACCGAGTCTGTGTGTCCAGTGAACGGGCCTGCCACTGTCTCTCCCGTCATGGTATTCCACACGCGAATTGTTCGGTCGTCGGAACCCGAGACGATGTACTGGCCATCTGGCGAAAATGCCACAGATCTGACCAAACCTTCGTGACCTCGGAAAGGGCCTGCCGCCGTCGCTCCCGTCACGGCATTCCACACACGAATTGTTTTATCGTCTGAACCGGAGACGATGTGCTGGCCATCTGGCGAGAATGCCACAGATCTGACCCAACCTTCGTGGCCATCGAATTGGCGTGACGTTCTCTCTTCCTCCATGACATTCCACACACGAATTGTTTTATCATGCGAGCCTGAGACGATGTGCTGACCATCTGGCGAGAATGCCACAGATCTGACCCAATCTTCGTGGCCATCGAATTGGCGTGACGTTCTCTCTTCCTCCATGACATTCCACACACGAATTGTTCCATCGTCGGAACCTGAGACGATGCGCTGGCCATCTGGTGAGAATGCCACAGAGTTGACCGAATCTGTGTGTCCAGTGAAAGGACCCGCCTCTGTCTTTCCCGTCATGGTGTTCCACACACGAATTGTTCGGTCCTCCGAGCCTGAGATGATGCGTTTGTTATCGGGCGAGAATGCCACAGACATGACCGAACGGGTGTGTCCTGTGAAAGGGTCCACCGTGTCTCTCCAGTCTCGGCATTCCACAAACGAATGGTTAGGTCGTCTGAACTTGAGACGATGCGCTGGCCATCTTGCGAGAACGCCACAGACCGCACCGAACGGGTGTGTCTGTGACGTGGCCTGCCGCTGTCTCCACCGTCATGGCGTTCCACACACGAATTGTTCGGTCCTTCGAGCCGGAGACGATGCGCTGGCCATCTGGAGAGAATGCCACAGAATTGACCGGATGTGTGTGTCCAGTGAAAGGGCCCGCCGCTGTCTCTCCCGTCATGGCATTCGACACACGAATTGTTTGATCAAAAGATCCTGAGACGATGTGCACGCCATCCGGCGAGAATGCCACAGAGTTGACCGGGTGTGTGTGTCCAGTGAATGGACTTGCCGCTGTCTCTCCCGTCATGGAATTCCACACACGAATCGTTCGGTCGTCTGAACCTGAGGCGATGTGCTGGCCATCTGGCGAGAATGCCACAGAGTTGACCGAATCTGTGTGTCCAGTGAAAGGACCTGCCGCTTGTCTCTCCCGTCGTGGCACTCCACACACGAATTGTCTGGTCGACTGAACCTGAGACGATGTCTGACCATCTGGAGAGAATGCCACAGAGTTGACCCAATGTGCGTGTCCAGTGAAAGGGCCCGCCGCTGTCTCTCCCGTCATGGCATTCGACACACGAATTGTTTGATCAAAAGATCCTGAGACGATGTGCACGCCATCCGGTGAGAATGCCACAGAGTTAACCCGGTGTGTGTGTCCAGTGAATGGA
>WTXE01000448.1:0-18628 GCA_022496225.1 Russula aff. rugulosa BPL654 | reverse complement strand
AACTAATAAGCCTAAATGGCTACTAATAACTGCTACTAATGACTATGGTACTTTTGCATGAAATTGATACGTAACTAATAAACCTAAATTTCCGCTAATAACCGCTACTAAGGCTTGTATAGGCCAACTAGTAGGGGGACCAATATAATCGGCCTAACGACGTGCTACTGCTACCCGGCAATAATGAGACCAAACGAATCCTACTGTGTCTAGCCTGAGCTGGTTAGCAAAGGAGGTTTTTCCTGAAGCTCCTGCTGTTGGCTGTCCTATACGCTAATCAGTGACTAGAGGCCGCTACGTGGGCACGGGGACGTACGAGCAAAGGTTTGAGCTGCCTCTTCTCCTTCATTGCATCATACAAGTACGTCGGTTCAAACGAATCAACAACGTTATCGTCTCTCTTCTCTTGATCGGCCCCCGATGTCCCGCCGGTGGCTGGCCGGTACTGCTGTTGCATCGAAGACTCCTCAATTATGAATTCCTTGAAGAATCTAGCCGTGGCATCTACCAGTGGCGTTGCATCACCGCCAGTCTCAGGGACTGGTGCTTCGCGTTGCCCCTTCAGATCGCCTAGTTCCCCGAGCAAGTTCCAGAACGGAGGGGAATTTACAAGCAGTTGCAAGACACCATTCGCAAAGCATATATTCCTGGTATTCACGAGTCCACGAGCACGCAGGCGTGGAAGCGTAGTACTGCCAGTTGGACGAGAGGTGGGGATGGAGGGATGGACAGAGGGGGGAGCAAAGTGTGACGAATCGGAGACAGAGGCGACAGCTGCGTCGTAAGATTCCGACGGTGTGTTTGGTAGGGATGTTGGGATTGGTGTAGGTGCATGTGTGGATGGGGTAAACGAAACGTGACTAGTTCCTGGATCTGCGCTCAGCGCAATTATATCCGAGTCCTGCTGCTCGCCTTCTTCCAACGAGGTGGCCGTCGAGGTGATGCCTTGCGGCGCAACGGCTACAACAGCTGTTGATGAAGCACTTGTTGGACGAGAGCCGGAATGAACTGGGTCGGTCGGTGGAATGATGTCGGGGCCGTGAGAGGTCGCTCCGATTTCGCTGGTTGTCGTTGGATTAGAGGACAAAGGCGGTTCAGTGACGTTTTTCGCTTGCTCGGCTAGTCGCGAAGCGGTGTTGCTGCCATCAGTAGTTGTGTGAGATGAGGCACCGAGAGGATCGTCAAGTTGTGTGGGGAGAGGAACATCGTGAGCGATCAAATCTAAGCGATGACTGACAATATTGCAGAATGGATACGAGGACGGCTCGTGCAGGATGCCGTGGTGTTCGTAGGTGGAGGCAGAGAATGCAGTTGGGGCAGCATCGGTGCCTTGATGTAAAGCGATGTAATGTTGGCGGATCGTCCTAAGAATTAAGACAGGAGTGGAGCGAGGTCCTCGGTTCCTTGCTTCTTGAACAATCTCGTTCCATAACATACAGAAGTCATGCTGCACTCTCGGATGGGTATTGCGTATGTCGAGTTTGGTAAGTGTTTCCAAAACCACATGATTAGAGTAATGGGTGTGAAGAGATTGGCGAGTAACGTGAATGAAGATGGCAAGTAACACACTATCATCTCCAAGAGCGATCTTGTCCCGGAGGTCTTGCTCCGGTAGGCCAAATACTTGGGCAGCGAGCTTAACCCAATTGTCATTTCGTTCCCGCGCATTGACAAGGGTCCCAGCGATAACGCGTTGCGCAACCGCAGGAATATCTTCATTATTGTTCGTGAACCAACGTGCAAGACTGTGTGCCGTCTCAACGGTTTGTGGCACTTCATCATCCCGAAGTTTGGACAGAATATTGTGAAGGATAAACCGATCGCTGGTTTCGCTGATTTGGTTTATTGCATTAAGGGAGATGTCGATCCGACGAACTTTCTCCGAGTCGTCGACCGAATTAGATGACCAAGTACGGCTTAAGAATCCACCCAATGTATCTGTGAATTTTTCGCGAAGTTCCGCGGGAAAAACTCCTTCGAGATGGTCACGTACTTTGAGTTGAAGAATCCAGGGATGGCCTCGAAGAAGCTCTTCAGTGAGTCATCGTCGCCTAGTGCATTGATTGTCCAGTCCAAGATCTGGATGTCGATCTCCGATGACCGTTCTGACGCTGTTTCCTCGGCCGCCTCATCCACACCTCCTGACATCCTTTCGTAACGGTCCCTCAAGTAAAGCCAGACGTCGAAGGCCCGATAGCTCCAAAAACAACAAATCGTAATCAAATAGAGAATTGAGAAGGCTATATGAGGCATGCTGGCAGATAGGAACCAGGCTGGTGTAGAAAGTGGTGAGTGGTATGGGCTATTGTGCCGGAAAATTGGCAGTAGTGTGATCAATCCATAGACCATTGAGAAAAGCCCGATCCACCAAATTACATAGCTGAACACTTCACGGTTGACATTGAACAGAAAAATGGCCAGCCCGCCAAAGAAAAGGAATAGTGAGAGATGCAGTAGCATCGGCAGTCCTTCAACTGCCCGCGGAATATGCATCTTGTCCACGCCCTCGGCAAAGAATGCACGCATTCGCGCTCGCTTTTCTGGTCTGCACCGGGAAAGCTGAGCCCGACGGAGATATCGACGTGCCCATTGTTGTAACGATGTCGCCCACAAAGCACAGCTAAGGCTCATCACCAAGCTCAAGAACCAGAGAGTATTCACCCAGATGGCATATCTCGAAGGAGAGAACGAGGGTGGTTTGGCGACAGGGGAAGGAGCGGATGAACGTGTCACGTTTGGGTCGGCGAGAGCCTGATAGATGTTGCCAAGGTAAAATGCGGAGATATCCTGACTGTTTGGTATCAGGCCCTGGACGGTAAAAGTAAGGAGGGCAGCGACTGTGGCAGAGAATAGACCGGTCTACAGTATTCCAGTTTATACGCAAAGATAGACAAATGCCGACACGAGGACTCACAAAAATGAGAATGCCATCAGCGTCCTTTTGCCAACGCTCGACCATCTTGTTGTCCTCATCCTCTGCGGCCTTTGAGTATATGGAGAAGAGCAGCCCTGAGCTGTCCCCGAAATTGGACTCTCCTTGCGATGGCTGGTTCGACGTCATAGTAGGTAGTTGAGAAATTAGTGAAATTGTTGCGTGATACGGAGCTTATATGAAGTCTGAAAATGCTGTACTTCAATGGGCACCTTTATTCGGGAATCGAAGGACGATTGAATGTTTATCATTGTTTGGCGTTGAACGTTGAACGTTGAACACTTGCCAGGGACAATGCGTTCGTGACACCGCCAGAGACAGGCAATGTGACGAGAATGTAATTTATGCTGATCATCCAGCGCTACTGCACGTCGTCTATGTCATCTTAACCCTCAGCTGGAGGCCTCGATTTCTACTGGAAGTGAGGTATAAAGCACTTAGAAGAGGAGATGTTGGTTGCCAAGCTGAGGTGCATCCAGGTCTGTAACGTCTGTTGGATATCGGAAGAGGTTCAACCCCATGTCCCTTCACATTTTCCAACGGGGTGACCATCTTAACAGGCACACGCTTAGGGCTTTCGGTCCATTCCGTTCACATGGATGAAGAATTATACTCGAATACTCGAGAATTTGATGACTTTTGGTTTTTCAAGCTTCGTGAGAAGGAGGGAGATGACGTCCTGGAGACTAGACATCGGGTGGTCACTACCTCCGCTGAACTGTTGGGATTCGGGCTTGGGCGACACGCGTGGTGAGTCACTTGAGCCTTCGTCATCTAGACTTCCTAACTTACAGGTACTCATCTACTAATACCATATGACTTCAAATTCGAGGGCAAAGGAGTCCCGCCCATGCATCATATCGCCTATTTTCGCCGAATCGGGAATACAAATGTTTGTTCAGGAAGCGTCAGAAATAGGAGTTTGTGTGTAATAATGTTTGTACAACATGTTAGTTTCCGCTGGCGCGTGCAGCGTATCAAATTTGAACGAAACAGGGTGATCATATCAGTACAACATAAGCAGAAAGAACGTAAAGGGATGTGATACGTAAAGATGAGAGAACGCGAATGAGAGGAGGTCAAGGACAATCATGTAGTGGGACATACGGTCTCTTTATGTGAAAAACGTGCCTGAAGTCCGTAACTGCAATCAAAAGACTGTCTTTAACTTATCATGGCGCCATGCAAGATGACGTATGCAGCAGGTCGCTATCATATTATGCCTTTCTGTGTGCGAAATCAACGCCCATGCTATTGTTCAGAGTTCAGAACAAACTGACCTACGGGTGTCCACCGACCTTGCGGCCGAACAGCGTTTCAATAAGTGTTGGCGAGTTTCTGCCGTGAAAGTCGCCTCCATCATCTCCCAAGGAGTTCGAGGCATTGTCAGGAGGCGATGGCACTAGCCGCAGTGACTGAGTTTGGTGATGGAATACTTCCATCGGAATAGTCTCGTTTTGGTCATGGCCGTCGCGAGGGCTCCCATCACATACACCAGCAGGTGGTGGGAATGCAAATGTTAAATGTGGGCCGGAATTAATTGGGGAAGTGTGTGGAATGGCTGAGAGGTCCTGAGAGGCTTCTCCCATTTCGCTGGTTGTCGTTGAGTTAGACGGGGAAGGCGGTCCTGCGGTGATATTCCCTTGTTCAACTTCAAGTTGTTGTGAACCGATACTACCGCTACGACGGGGCGAGCGAGGTGATGCATCGGGTGAATTGCCTGACTGGATGGGAAGAGAAACGCTGCAAGGATGATTGGGAACAGGAATGGGTGAGGTCGAGTCAGAGCGGTGGCTGTCATTGTTGCAGGATGGATACATAGACGGGCAGAACGGGCTCGGGATGAAATGGGGATCAGAGAATGAATCTGTCCATGGATCGGTGTCCGGGTGTAAGATGATGTATGGGTGGTGTAACAATTGGAGAACAAGAATTGGCGTCGTGGTGTACAACTCTCCCCTTGCTGTGTGAGCAATTTCGTTCCACAAAGTACAGAAGTCATGTTGCAGCGTCGGACGGGTTTTGTTTATGTCGAGTTCGCAAAGTGTTTTCAAGACCACAAAAACAGTTTCACCAATGTGGATGTATCGGCGAGCAAGGTGGATCAAGATAACAAGTAGCGCACTATCACCGCCATCAGCGATGTCGTCCCGAAGGTCATGCTCCGCGAGGCCAGATACACGGGCAGCGAGCGTAAACCAACTGTCATTCCGTTCCCCCCGGGCCACACCTGCTAGGATCCCAGCAACGATGGATTGTGCATACAGAGAAGTTTTTTGATCATTGCTAGTGCACCAACGGACCAGATTGTTTCCCATCTCAATCGACAGTGGCACTTCATCCCAATGTTCGAATAAAATATTGCGGAGGATTGACGAAACATCGAAAGCGCGTATGAAGCCCATTGCATCCATGGTAATGTCAAGCCGACGAAGTTTCTCCGAGTCGCTGACTAGATTAGATGACCAAGTACGGGCCAAAAATCCATGCGAAACCACCGACAGCCTATCCAATAAGTCACTGGATAGATGTCCTCGGAGGTTATGGACCAACTTTGAGTTGATAAAGCCAGGGATGGCCTCGAAGAACTTTTCGAGTGAGACATCGTCACCCAGAGCACCGATTATCCAATCAAGGATATGGATGTCAATCTCCGATAACCGTTTTGACGCTGTTTCTTCGGCTGCCCTCTCCACGCCACCTAACATGGAACGACGATAACGATCGCTCAAGTTTTCCCAATGCCCGAGATCGAATTAAAGCGATCCCATGTCTGAGCCCACTGAGCCCAGGTCCAACTTGAAGGGATACTTTCATAACAAGTAGTTATGATTTCGAAAAGAATTTTGAAGGTTGCATATGGTATGCCGGAATACAAGAACCAAGCCGGTGTGGAAAGCGGTGCACAGTAGGGGCTATCGTGCCGAATTAATGGCAGCAGTGTGATCGAAACATACAGCATCGAGAAAAGCACGATCCACCAAATCACAGAGCCAAAGACTTCGTGGTCGATATGGAAAAGAAAAATGACCAGCCCGCCAAAGAAAAGGAACAGCGAGAGGTGTAGCAGTGTCGGAAGTCCTTCAACTGCCCATGGAACGTGCATCTCGTCCCGGCCATCGGCAAAAAATGCCCGCATTCGTGCCCGCTTCTCCGGACTGCACCGGGCAGGCTGAGTCAGACGAATATATCGACGAGCCCACTGATGCAACGATGTCGCCAACAGCGCACAGCTGAGGCTCATAACCAAACTCAAGAACCACAGCGAGTTCACCCAGACGGCGTATCTCGGAGGAGAGAATGGGGGAGGATTAATGACAGCGGATGGAAGGGATGCGCGTGTCGTGTTCGGGTCAGCGAGAATCTGATAGATATTCCCAAGGTAGAATGAGGAGGTATCCTGGCTATTTGGCCTCAGGTCCTGCATGGTCACAGCAAGGAGCGCAGCGACTGCGGCAGAAAACAGACCGGTCTATAATATCCAAGTTTATGCACAAAACAGTAGCCGATGTTAACTGATGAACTCACGAAAATGAGGATCCCATCGGCATCTTTCTGCCAGCGCTCAACCATCTTGTTGTCTTCTTCCTCTGCGGCTTTAGAGTATATGGAGAAGAGCGTTCCAGAGCTGTCACCGAAGGTAGATGTTCCTCCCGATGGCTGCGGTGGTGGTTTATTCCGCGCTGACCAACTCGAAGTCTGGTAGCCATCTTTTTTATATATATTGTGAACTTTGGAGAGAACAGGTCAAAACGACAAATAACACACACCTGCGTCGTGGTCTTCATGAGTAGTCTGAGACATTGAAGAGATGTTGTGTGATGCGAACTCGGTCTACCACGCAAGAGTTTTGTGGGTTACCTAGTCCTAAATAACTAGCTTTCTATATATCCAACGGGGCATGCATGTCCATGGTTACTCATGTGTATCATTGTATTCTGGTATGGATGTTTATTGTTTGACGTCTGGTGCACGTTGCGAACAAGAACAACGGAAAGCGCAACTACGTCTTCCACGAGCAGAAACAACAGGAACGGGTAGGCGTCCCGTACCCGCGGCTCATCCCTGTGCTAAACAAGGTGCTAAGTCACAATAGCAAGACGACCAGGAACAAAGCGCAAAGGAAACAAGGACGACGAGCGCTAAAACAGGAGAGAAAATGTGAGGAGACACTCTTAGAATTAAACACGACGCCCTACTCAACGAGCGGGAGGATGGGTTTAAATAATGAGGCTAATCTCTAACTCAAGGTCCGAGCCGAGTCAGTGAAGTGATGATGAAAAAGTCGGGAGGGAGTGGACGCGCGCCTCAAAGCTGCAGCAGGACGCACAGATATAGAGAAACTTGTGATAAATATTTGTTTGTAGCACGATCCCGGGAAGGAAGGAGGGCAGGTGAGAGGCAGTGAAGGCGGGAAGATATGGGATCGGGTAATCCGGGCTTGGGGGAAAGGAATAAAGTCGAACATGAGCGTGATGGGCGCTCTGGTACAGTTGTTTCGGTCCGGTCTGGGCTTACAGCTTACAGAACTAGGCACTTGTTGTAGCACTTTCTGGACAAATCTAACTCACGAAAGCGCATCAATAGGGTTTTGTTAAAGCTGAGTTGAGCGTGAGAGGTTCCAGGCACAGTATATTATTGCGAGCGCCAAGGTTCTGACATTTGTCGAAAAATGGGCGTCTACAACAGATATCCCAACGGAGAACAACGCACGTAAGTTCCATAACGAAGAGAGAACGTCCTCGAGAGATGAGTAAAGCAAGTCATGATGTACCTATTGGAGAAGTGCGACAATAAAAGAGAAGATACGCGCACAGCTCGTCACAGCCGTCAGTACCATGCTCCTGAACACGTCCTCATGTCGCATCGGGCTCACTGTTTCATCATCGATGTGCAACCAAACTTCCCCTGGTCGCCTTCTCCGTTCGGGTGAAGAACGTCGACCGTATAGTGTCCGCTGTCTGCAGATTCGCCGTGATGGTAGAGCACTCCATAGAGCTTGTAATGCGGTGGCTCTGACGGTCGTTGAACATTGGGTACCATAATGTCTGAAATGACCAAATCACGAAGTATTTTAGACTCGGCTGCCGCGAGAAGGTGAAAATCGTACCGAGTGGGATTTCGAGTTCTGGTGCAACTGGAGGACTTTCCGATCTTCATTATACCCCCGCAGCGGATCGTACGGAACGCTTGAGATGGAGAACGAGAACGGAGGAAGCGCCTCGATGAGATTTGCTGGCACATCGGCTCAAGCCGGATGGGCGTCCTGCATAAACTGCGATTGGAGACGCGCATGAGGGCGTCTTGAACGGTGAGGCAGAATCAGGCTATGAACAGTTTAGAGGTAGTCACAACCAGCAGGACACCATGCGGAGGAGAAAGGAGAGACACGGACCTGGATGTCGAGATGGAGTGATCGCCAGCTTCTGTAGGGACGGTCGGACTGGTTTGCGTGAGGACGGGCGAACGGAACTTTCCCCGAATATACGCGTGATAGGTGATTCGACCAAATTGGCCTATCGTGTCCGTGCATTCTTTATCAATTGCCAAGTTCAGCGCAGAAGATCAAATAATTGACGCACCACGAAGCCTTGACCTCCCACCTCAGTCTGGCCTGACTGAGACACCACGCGTCTTCTACTTAGTGCAGCACTGGCGACTGGCGACCACTAATAGGAGGGAGTAGCGCAGGCAACTCTTCGCCAAGCGCGTCAAGGAATAGACAGAGAAACTCTTCCGCATCCTGCTGTTGGCCGTCCTATACACATTAGGCCAGCACTCATCAGTAACAGGAGATCGCACAAGAGCACGGGAACATACGAGCAATGGTTTGACCTGCCTCTTCTCCTTCATCGCATCATACAGTACGTTGGTTCGAACGCATCGACAACGTTATCGTCCTTCTTCTCTTCATCGACCCTCGATGTTACGCATGCGGCCGGCTGCGACTGCTGTTGCGTCGAAGGCGACTCCTCCTCAACTATAATTCCTTGAAGAATCTCACCGTGGATCCACCAGTGGCGTTGAACTACCACCAGTCTCAGGGACTCCTGCTCCGCACTGCCCCTCCAGATTGCCCAGTTCACTGAATAGATTCCAGAATGGAGGGGAATTTACAAGGAGTTGCAAGATAGAATTCGCAAAGCATATATTCCTGGTATTCACGAGTCCACGAGGACGTAGGCGTGGAAACGTGGCACCGTCAGTTGGACGAGAGGCAGGGATAGAGGAAACGATGGAGGGAGGAGCAAAGTGCAAGGAATTGGAGACAGAGGTGACGTCTGCATCGTACGGTTCCGACGGCGTGTTCGGTAGGGATGTTGGGGTTCGTGCCAGTGTAGGTGCAGGTGCAGGTGTGGATGTAGTAGATAAAATCTGACTAGTTTCTGGTTCTGCACTTGATGAAACCATATGCGAGTCCTGATGCTCGCTTCCTTCCAGAAGATGAGACAACGTAGCGGTCGAGGTTATGTCTTGCGGCGCAGCGGCCACAACTGCTGTCGATGATTCACCTGTTGGACGAGAGGTGGAATGAACTGGATTGGTCGGTGGAGTGATGTCGGGGCCGTGAGAGGTCGCTTCAATTTCGCTGGTTGTCGTTGGATTAGAGGACGAAGGCGGATCTATGACGTTATTCGCTTGCTCGACTTGTCGCGAAGCGGTGTTGGCGCCATCGGTTGGTGAGAGAGACAAGGCATCGGGTAGATTAGCAGGCTGTGTGGGGAGAGGAAGAGGGGTCGAGTCTAGGCGATGGCTAGCGAGGGTGCAGAACGGATACGACGACGGCTCAACAGGATCTCGTAATCGCGGGTGGAAGCAGAGAATGCAGTCGGGGCAGCATCGGTGCCTTGATGTAAGGCGATGTAATGATGGCGGATACTTCGAGAATACGACAGAAGAGTGCTGCACCGCTTTGGTTCCTTGCTTCTTGAACGATATCGTTCCATAACGTACAGAAGTCATTCTGCAATCTTGGATGGGTATTGCGTATGTCGAGTTCGGAAACTTCTCGCGAAACAAACCACTCATAGTGTAAACCGAGCGAGGGGATCGGCGGGTAAAGTGAATGAAGATGGCAAGTAACACACTATCATCTCCAAGAGCGATGTTGTCCCGAAGGTATCGCTCTGATAGGCCAAATACTTGGGCAGCGAGAGTAACCCAATTGTCATTTCGTTCCCGCACATGGACAAGGATCCTCCTAATAAGGCGTTGCGCGACGTCAGGAATATCTTGATCATTGTTTGCGAACCAACGTGCAAGAGTGTGTCCCATCTCAACGGTTTGTGGCACTTGACGCCGAAGGTGGTCAAAATATCGTAAAGGAGACTCCGATGAAAGTCATCGCGAATTTGGTCTATGACATTGAAGGAGATGCCAAGCCGACGAACTTTCTCCTCGTCGTCGATCGAATCAGATGACCAGGTACGGGCCAAGAATCCACCCAATGCATATTTGAATTTAAGGATAAGTTCCCAAGAAAAATGTTTTTGGGGATCCTCCACGAGCTTTGATTTGAAGAAGTCAGGGATGGCCTCGAAGAAGCTCATCAGCGAGTCATCGTCGCCTAGAGTACTGATTGTCCAGTCCAAGATCTCAGCGTCGATCTTCGATGACCGTTTTGACGCCGTTTTCTCTGCTGAGTATTCCCAGGTCCGAAAGGGCCAAAAGGTCCTAAAACAACAGCATGTGATAATACAAAGAATTGTGGAGGTTAAATGAGGGATGCCGGCATATAAGAACCAGGCTAGTGTGGAAAGCGGTGAGTTGTATGGGCTATCGTGCCGGATTAATGGCAGTAGTGTGATCAATCCATACACCACCGAGAAAATCCCGATCCAGCAAATCACATAGCGGAAGACTTCATGGTTGACATTGAACAGAAATATGGCCAGCCCGCCAAAGAAAAGGAACAAAGAGAGATGCAGTAGCATCGGCAGTCCTTCAACTGCCCACGGAATATGCATCTTGTCGGCGCCCCCGGCAAAGAATGCACGCGCTCGTGCTCGCTTTTCTGGATTACGCCGGGCAGGCTGAGTGAGACGGAGATATCGTCGTGCCCATTGATGTAACGATGTCGCCCACAAGGCACAGCTAACACTCATGACCAAGCTCAAAAACCACAGAGTGTTCACCCACACGGCATATCTCGGAGGAGAGAATGAGGGTGGTTTGGCGACAGGGGAAGGAGCGGATGAGTGTGTTACGTTCGGGTCGGCGAGAACCTGGTAGATGTTGCCAAGGTAGAATGCGGATATATCCTGACTGTTTGGTCTCAGGTCCTGGACGGTCAAAGCAAGGAGGGCAGCGACTGCGGCAGAGAATAGACCGGTCTATAGTATTCCAGTTTGTATGCAAAGATAGATGAATGTCGACTCGAGGACTCACAAAAATGAGAATGCCATCGGCATCCTTTTGCCAACGTTCGGTCATCTTGTTGTCCTCTTCCTGTGTGGCCTTGGAATAAATGGTAAAGAGAGGCCATGAGCGGTCCCCGAAATTGGATTCTCCTTGCAATCGCTGGTTTGAGGTCGTCATAGGATGGTGGGGGCGGTCATCTACTATACACAGTTGAGAAATTAGTGGAGACAGGCCGAATCGATGGGTGACGCACCTGATCGGCCGCCGACTTCGATATCTGGGGGCATATTTTGAGACATATACAGTGAGGAATTGTTGTGTGCGGTGCGTATATAGAGTCTGGAAATACTTCAATGGGCACTGAGGAAGGCTACTCCGCTGCTGCCGCACAGAAATGTTTGTTTGTCATTGTTTGACGCTGACAGCGCCGCATCTTGTGACTGACCAATTTGCAGGCAGACAGACGCGAACTATTACAAAATCAACAACGGCTCCCTGTGCTGGCTTATTGCATGAGTTTGAGTACGTGTTGGAAGAACGGTGCGCGGTGCGGGAAACGAGTAAATTTGGGTGTTGGCAACTTGAAACGCGTCAGTACGCTAAAACAGTACGCTCCCGTGTTTGAGATCGGATGTCTTGCGCTTGGTAATGAACGGACAGAGACGACCATGGGTGTTACAGGCGTTCAACGTTCAACGTTCAATTCCGATGTAGTTGTTGTTGGAATCGGGCTCGCGCGGCTTGGTTCACGCGCTCCATCGCCCTAGTCCCTTAGTCTACATGTTTAATGTCACACTATATCTTCTTCCATTCCCTCTGCTGACATGCGTACAATCACCCCCCCCCCCCCCCCCCCTCCCCATAGAGTACATGTAAATAGTGCCGGGCACCCTCGCGCGTTCTCCCACATTCAACCCTGCCAATTCCATTCGTTTTTCCCGCACGCGCACACGTGTTCTTCCAACAGTTGTTCCGCTCCTGTCTGAGTGTATCGCAGAACTAGGTATTTGTCTTAACACTTTCTGGGTAAAACCAAATCACGAAAAGAACCTCAATAGGGCTTGGTCACAGTTGAGATGGGGATGAAAGGGTCCACTAGTATTGCGAGCGCTAATGTTCCGATATTTGTCGAAACGTCAACATGGGCATCTACAACAGATATCCCAACGGGCAACATACGTACAGTAAGTATTAAAACAAAAAGAAAACATGCTCTCGAAGACGAGTAAAGGCAACTCATGTACCTATCGGGGAATTCCAACAATAAAAGAGAAGATAAACACAGCGCTTTTCGGTCCCCAGCTCAGTACCATGTACCCCGAACACGTCCTCATCTCGCATCGGGGTCACTGCTTCATTATCAATGTGCAGCCAATCTTCCCCTGTGTTTCCGTCTCCGTTCCGGTGAAGAACGTCGATGGTATAGTGCCCGCTGCCTGCAGATTCGCCGTGATGGTAGAGCACTCCATAGAGCTTGTAATGCGGTGGTTCTGACGGTCGTTGAGCATTGGGTACCATAATGTCTGAAATGACCAAATCACGAAGTATTCAGCATCGGCTATCGCGAGAAGCTGAAAATCGTACCGAGTGGGACTTCGAGCTCTGGTCCAAACTGGATCAACTTTCCGATCTTCATTATACCGCCCGCAGTCGCATCGTATCGGACGCGTTGAGATGGAGAACGAGAACAGGTGGAAGCGCCTCGATGAGCATTTGCTGGCTCACATCGCTCAAGCCGGATGGGCCGCCCTGCATAAACTGTGATTGGGAGACGCACATAAGGGCGTCTTGAACGGTGAGGACAGAATCAGGCTACGAACAGTTTAGAGGTTAGTCACAACCAGCAGGACACCCATGCAGAGGAGAAAGGAGGAGACACGTACCGGATGTCAAGATGGAGTGATCGCCAGCCTTCTGTAGGGACAGGGTCGGACTGGTTTGGCGTGAGGACGGGCGAACGGAACTTTCCCCCAAATATACGCGTGATAGGTGACTCGACCAAATTGGCCTATCCGTGTCCGTGCATTCTTTATCAATTGCCAAGTTCAGCGCAGAGAGATCAAATAATTGACGCACCACGAAGCCTTGACCTCCCACCTCAGTCTGGCCTGACTGAGAGACCTCGCGTCCTTCAACTTCAAGTGCAGCACTGGCAGACTGGCGACCACTGGAAGAAGCGAGTAGCGCGGGCAACTCTTCGTCAAGCGCATCAAGGTATTGACAAAGAAACTCTTCCGCATCCTGCTGTTGGCCGTCCTATACACACCAGGCCAGCACTCATCAGTAAAAGGCGGTCGCTATGTGAGCGCGGGAACATACGAGCAAGGTTTAAGCTGCCTCTTCTCTTTCATCACATCATACAAGTACGTTGGTTCGAACGAATCGACAACGTTATTGTCTTTCTTTTCTTCATCGACCCTCGATGTTCCGCCTGTGGCCGGCTGCGACTGCTGTTGCGTCGAAGGCGAGTCCTCCTCAACTATGAATTCCTTGAAGAATCTCACCGTGGCATCCACCAGTGGCGTTGAACTACCACCAGTCTCGGGACTCCTGCTCGCGCTGCCCCTCCAGATTCCCAGTTCCCTGAATAGATTCCAGAACGGAGGGGAATTTACAAGGAGTTGCAAGACAGCATTCGCAAAGCATATATTCCTGGTATTCACGAGTCCACGAGCACGTAGGCGTGGAAACGTGGCACCGTCAGTTGGACGAGAGGCAGGGATAGAGGAAACGATGGAGGGAGGAGCAAAGTGCAAGGAATTGGAGACAGAGTGACGTCTGCATCGTACGGTCCCGACGACGTGTTCGGTAGGGATGTTGGGATTCGTGCCAGTGTAGGTGCAGGTGCATGTGTGGATGTAGTAGATAAAATCTGACTAGTTTCTGGTTCTGCACTTGATGAAACCATATGCGAGTCCTGATGCTCGCTTCCTTCCAGAAGATGAGACAACGTAGCGGTCGAGGTAATGTCTTTGTCTTGCGGCGCAGCGGCCACAACTGCTGTCGATGATTCACCTGTTGGACGAGAGGTGGAATGAACTGGATTGGCCGGTGGAGCGATGTCCGGGCCGTGAGAGGTCACTTCAAATTCGCTGGTTGTCGTTGGATTAGAGGACAAAGGCGGTTCTAGGACGTTATTCGCTTGCTCGGCTTGTCGCGAAGCGGTGTCGGCGCCATCGGTTGGTGAGGGAGACAAGGCATCGGGTAAATTAGCAGGCTGTGTGGGGAGAGGAAGAGGGGTCGAGTCTGGGCGATGGCTGGCGAGGGTGCAGAACGGATACGACGACGGCTTGTCCAGGATGCCGTCGTACCTGCCAGTGGAAGCAGAGAATGCAGTCGGGGCAGCATCGGTGCCTTGATGTAAGGCGATGTAATGATGGCGGATCAAATGGAGAATTTTGACAGGATCGCTGTAACCTTCTTCCTTCTTTGCTTCTTGAAGAATCTCGTTCCATAACGTACAGAAGTCATGCTGCAGTCTCGAATGGGTATTGCATATGTCGAGTTTGGGAAATGCTTCCAAATCGTAATAAATACGGTAATCAAAACTAGAGTGAAGGTAGCGCGCAACATGATTGAGGTGAGCGAGTAACACGCTATTACCTCCAAGGGCAATGTTGTCCCGAAGGTCTCGCTCCGACAGGCCAAATACTCGGGCAGCGAGAGTAATCCAACTGTCATTTCGCTTCTGCACCGTGACATTGACAAGGGTACTAGCGATAATGCGTTCCGCAACGATAGGAATATTTTGATCGTTGTTTGTGAACCAACGTTCAAGAGTGTATCCCATCTGAACGCTTTGTGGTACATCATTCCGAAGTCTGTATAAAACATCGTGAAGGTTAAACCGATCGAGGGTTTTGCTAATTGGATTTATTGCATTGATGAAGATTTCAAGCCTACGAACTTTCTCCGAGTCGTCGACCGAATTAGATGACCAAGTACGGCCTAAAAATCCACTCGATGCATCTGTAAATTTATTAACAAGTGCCCCGGGAAAATCCCTTTCGAAAAGCTTCACGAGCTTTGAGTTGAAGAAGCCAGGGATGGCCTCGAAGAAGCTCATCAGTGAGTCATCGTCGCCTAGAGTGCTGATTGCCCAGTCCAAGATCCGGACGTCAATCTTCGATGACCGTTCTAAGGCCGTTTCCTCGGCTGCCTTCTCCACACCTCCTACCATCCATCTCTGGTAGCGCTCCCTCAAGTTATAACAGCGCAGATAGGTAGCAAAGCTCCAAAAGCTACCATCTGTGATGAAGGTCAGAATTGTGAAGGTTACATGAAGTATGCCGGCATATAAGAACCAGGCTGGTGTAGAAAGTGGTGAGTGGTATGGGCTATCGTGCCGGATTATTGGCAGTACTGTGATCAATCCATACGCCATCGAGAAAAGTCCAATCCACCATATTACATAGGTGAAGACTTCACGGTCGACATTGAAGAGAAAAATGCCCAGCCCGCCAAAGAAAAGGAACAACGAGAGATGCAGCAGCGTCGGTAGTCCTTCAACTGCCCACGGAATATGCATTTTGTCCACGCCGTCGGCAAAGAATGCACGCATCCGCGCTCGCTTTTCTGGATTGCACTTGGTACGTCGAGCCCGAAGGAGATATCGACGTGCCCATTGTTGTAATGATGTGGCCCATAAAGCACAGCTAAAGCTCATGACTAAGCTCAAGAACCAGAGAGAATTCACCAAGACGGCATATCTCGGAGGAGAGAATGAGGGTGGTTTGGCAACAGAGGAAGGTGTGGATGAGGGTGTTGCGTTCGGGTCGGCGAGAAGAACCTGATAGATATTGCCAAGGTAGAATGCGGAGATATCCTGACTGTTTGGTCTCAGGTCCTGGACGGAAACAGCAAGGAGGGCAGCGAGTGCGGCAGAGAATAGACCTGTCTATATTCCGGTTTACATATATAGATGAATGCCGACGTGAGGACTCACAAAAATGAGAATCCCATCAGCATCCTTTTGCCAACGCTTGACCATATCTTTGTCCTCGTCCTCTGCAGCATTGAAGTATATGGTGAAGAGGGGGCCTGAGCTGTCCCCAAAATTGGACTCTTCTCGTAACGGCTGGTTCGACGTCATCACAGGACTGTCGCGGCGGTCATCTACTATAGATAGTTGAGAAATTAGTAGAGAGATAGGTCAAATCGATGGGTGACACGCCTTGTCCGCCTTGTCCGCCGCCCACCTCGCGATCGGGGGGCAAAGTTCCGGACATTTACAAGTGAGATATTGCTGTGTGTGTGTGATACGGAGCGTTTATAGAGTCTGGAAGCACTTCAACGAAAACTGGCAGGAGGGCTGGCCACACGGAAGTGACGGAAGACACGAAGCTGCCACTAGACATTACAGCGGTTATCAACAAAATGCGGAATCGCATAAAAAATAATTTCGTGTACCTTATTACAAATCAAGACCCCAGAACCTCATTTCAGACAAGTCAGATTATAGTGCCCGACACCACTTCCTCGCAAGTGCTGTGTGGGCCGTAAATTGGCCCAAAAAGCTTAGTGGATTTTTTTTTGATAAGGAACATGCCAAAAGAATGCGATTTACGTAGCCTGATTTTACTTGTCCCAGTTGGGTAATATATTCCCACGCCGTTCATTTTCGCGAGGGATGTTTCGCTTGCGCTCCAGCAACTTTGAGTAAACAAAACCTCACGATGCCACCCAACGGTCGAAAAACCACCTCCAGATGCACAGGCTTTTCGTGCTGCGCCTCCAACACACCTATCCGTCTTGGACTTGCCCTCAACTTCTCTGTATTCTATTATGAGATCCCGATCGTGCATGCCGAGTTCCCATAGATCCTGTTGGAACCATCTAGCGCACGGCAAACACGAGGGCTTACGGATGCACCCACCTTTCCGTGTTGCGAGGCATCGACGAGTCCACCGGGAGTGAGCTGCCCAACATCACACGATCCGGCCCAGATCGTAGATGCGAATGGGTAACATGGCCATTTGGGTTTTCTCCGCGCTGTAGATCCCAACGAGATATGGGTGTGCACATCAACCGAAGACCGCACAATGCAAGTAGCGGGCGCCATGCTCGCCGCCATGGACTCATTTGTTGCCGGTTTACCCTGGTCCGTATACACCCAATCTGCCTCCGTGCGTCCACATTCGCGCCGTCAACCCTGTTGAATTCACTACCACTAATAACCATACCTCACCACCCAGATTGACTCTCCCGTCCCAGCATACCCGTGCCCCGCCGCAGCCGCCATGCGCCAAGCTTTCCAGGTCGTGCCGGCGTTGAAGAACCACCTCAAAGCAAATGCGTGTCTCAAGGCGCGTCTCGACGCCATCTTTGGCACAGCTGGACTCGACACCTGGGCCAGTTGGTGTGTGTGGTTTTCTATCAAATCCCTTGTTATGTTGTCAGTTCAATGCACGAAATAATCAGACGACCACTTTTTCGACGCATTGACCGCGCGTACCTGTCATGGCCATCCGCTCCCTTGCAACAATGCCGCGAACGACACATGTGTCTCAGAGGATGACGCAGCATCCGTCTTTGCAATTGGCGATTTCGAATACAAGTTGCGTGTCCCGGCGGTCCCGCCTTCTAGTCATTGATGGATTTGCGTACTGAAACAAGTCATATTCTATGCAGTTATATCTGGAATGCAGCTCAAAACGCTTCAACATACAATTCACTCACGCTATTGCAGAACTTGACATGCTTTCGGAGGAGAGCTACAAGGATTCAACGTGTGCGTTCCTAGGTCGCACACCCACGTGTCGTGACCGCGCTCAACTCCCCCATCATTTGAAGAACTCACACTCAGTTTGGCAGGAGGTGGTGCGTGCAATTTGGTGTGCTTGCGGGCATGGGGCACTCGTTGCTGCCACGCTTTCCCTCTTGTTCAATGTTGTAGAGCCCAAATCCTGTGTTTATGTGTGCTATGTAGACTAGAGTACATTATATATTTAATCTATCTGAGGACCAGTTGAGTGATATAAGCTATTAATGTTTCTTGGGAGAGCATTCTGTGTCGGGCTGGGGGAGGAGGAATTAGTGGATAGAGCATGGCTGCGTGATATACTTTTTGTGCCACAAATTACCGCATTTGAACATAATTACCATATGCGGATATAATACCCACGGTCGTTCACTTTTCTGAGGGTCGGACAAGGGTTGGAATTTTCAAATAAATAGGGGAGCTTAGCAAAGCACACCCCATGTGCCCACACATCATATAAACTCATTGTACGTGTTTTTGAGGCTATAGGAAAATCATAGAAAATCAAGTTGAAGTTCCCAAATTTGAGCCCTTTTACGGTAATAGACCTGTCACGAGGTCATGGCGAGCACCGT
>WTXE01000447.1:0-18676 GCA_022496225.1 Russula aff. rugulosa BPL654 | reverse complement strand
TATGCCGAGGGAGCGTCTTGTTTATCCCCTTCATCGTCGTATGAATTGGCAGCGTTGTGGACGAGTTTGCGCTTGCCAGGGGTATCATCGGTTTCAAAGGAGTCATTTGTAGCGTTAGCGAACCATGACAAGGGAGTCGTGACGAGGGATTTAAGAGAGGAAAACATGGAGATAGAACGAGAAGGAGGGAGTCTTCTTGTGTGATGAGAAGGTTTTTTGCGACGGAAACCGCTGAGACGAACCGACGACGATGGGGACGGGGCCGCGAGTGTGGCGGGTGACGGGGACGAGGTCAACATGTTGTCCGGGTCAGGCTGCCGCAGCCGGTCGCCCTATAGGGAGAATCTTCCCTTTTGGTTTGTTTGTCTTCATTTCTTTCCTGACGTCACCCGTCATTTCTACTGTATGCGCATACACTCGCTCTCTAGAGTCCCTTTCAAAGTCCTCGCATCATCTTCAATCCACTCTCTTGCTCACAAAAGCAATGCCTGGCTTTTCATCGACTCGGTCTTTCCTGTAAAACTCGCCGCCTGGGAGTCAGTTATCCACTTCTTTCCTTGCACGTTTGATACTCACATCCATAATTCTAGTTTTCGATATTTCTTTGGCCATCTCCGCCAAGAACGTCTTCTTGACACACTCTCCCAGCTTATTACACAAGTGCACACACATGGCTTCAAACCCATCTCTGTAGAGCCTCTCGTAAAAGATGGGGGCGTATTCATACTCTTCGAATACACTCCCTCACAGTCAGAGGACGTCCTTTCAAACATTCAGTCAGACCTTAGAAATCACATTCAATCCAAGGCGGTGTCCCTTCTTCTGCAGGACTTCGTAGAGGTAACATCTGGATTGTGCAGGGGCAACCATGGCGAGAGGTACCGTACCTATCCCCTTCGACCTTGCTCAGCCCTCAAATTTCAATTCAGGACATGAATAGATTCGCCTCTCCCATCCTTCGAGTAGCTTTCGACGGGGTGGATCCCCCAGAAGAGACCCTGTATCATACCTTCAGAGTATTTCCTCTCTTTACCCGCAATAATATACACCTTATACCTACCACTAGCCATTTGGCCGCATTGTTGACATCTCAGCACCAACCTCTGTTTATGGCACCTCTTACCGTGCTTCTACCGTCACTTTTTCTAATCTTCGCTCTTCTATTGTGGCTCGCAATGTCGTACACGGTCTCTACATTGACAAAACACGCCTTCGCACCTCCTTCGTTCCGCCGGTACAGGGCCATATCATCCGCGACTGGGCTGCTAAGCATCCCCGTATCGTCATTCCGGTCATTGTATTTCTCTTGGGCACGTTGACATATACCGTGCGTGGCACCCCTTGGCAGATGTTTTCGCTGCTGACGTTCGCCCAGATTTTCGATCCTGTACGTGCACTGATGGTCGAGGGAAAGGTCCTCGATTGGTTTTCTTATCGAGGTAGTTTTCGTCATCTCAACTGCTCCTGTATCCAACTTCAAATTTTTACGCAGAATCACACCTCTATCAGTGGCTTCGCAGGAACACTATTGACCGGTTAACCATCAAACCTGCAGATATTCTCGACGCGGATGCCGAGGCGACTTGGCAGGAGCGTCAGGAAGCCGAAACTGCTCTCCGAAACTACCTTGATGACCTACCCAGTGTGTTTTTCCTGGAACGTTGTATATCCGTCTCATTTTACATCCACAGCGAACATCGCATTTCTTCATGGACCCCAGGGTAGTGGCAAATCAAAAATGTTGTCCCGCATACTCCAGGACAAGAAGCGGTACAGCTGATGCATCTTCCTGGTCCAAGCAATGATGATGACATTTGTCCGTGATAGTCCAATGCTTACCATCGATTGCGCGGAACTCCAACGCACTAACTCGGACACACGCCTTATCGACGTGTTATCAAGACAGACTGGTTACTGGCCTGTCTTCACATTTTTAGACTCAATAAACAACCTCATTGATCTCGCCAGTGTTGGCCTCATTGGCCAAAAAGGTTAGTTTGTCGTCGAATGTGAGTCGAACCGACGGAAGCGTATTGACCCTCATAGCTGGCTTGAGCTCTTCACTCCCAGACCAGGTTAAACAGATCCTCGAAGTGGTTGGAACTGCGCTCCGCTCTGTTTCGTCTGCCCGGCGAAAACAAGTTCTTCGTAGTCACGAATACGCGACCCGAATCACGGAAGAGGAGCGGATCACAAAGCAGGTCCAAGAGCGTATCCGTCGTGGCATCTGGCATGATCCACGCATGGGCGCGGCCGTAGGGGGCGGGGTCATTGCAGAGTTAGGTGTCGGGGACGAACCTTTCGGGAAGCGTGATGAGGAACTTGTAACCCATTCACACGAGATCGAAGCGCCAACCCCTACAACGTCAAAGGGAGAGGGGAGCATCAGACCAGGCCTCCAGGCAGCAAGCATATCGCCTGTTGTGATTCTGAAGAACTACAGTACAGGGGGAAAGGAAGAAGTTATGGGTGTTTTTGCCAAATGGGCGGCTGCTTTGGTGGAAGGCAAAGTACGTACGGTGAGCATCTGTAAAAGAAAACTGACAGGGAAATGAACTCGGCAGATTGCTCATGTCGTGGTCATGAGCGATAATCGGGAGAGCTCGAGGCTTCTTGCGAAAGGCAAGCGCATCCTCAGCCATAAACTTCCTGAGTCACTGAGTCTTTGATCATCAAGCCCTCCCTTCAAAACCGCTTAACACGATAGCCCTCTATGATGCAGATGACCAAAGCGCATTACAACACGTCAAGGCGAAATTGGGTGACGTGGGCATTGACGTTCGGTTCTCACTCGATGAGACGGAGATGATAAATTGCTTGGGCGGCAGAGCAAGCGACCTCGCCACTGTACGCCTTAGTTTGTTTGCTTAAATCGTCTGGGGCTAACATGCCATACTTACAGCTTATACACAAAATGCGTGTCGGGCAGAAACCCGCAGAAGCAGTTGAAGATATTATCCGACAAGGTGTCTCTGAGTTGCGCAAACGCGCATTTGGTGAAGATGCAGATGATGCGTCCGGCTTGCCTTGGAGCAGAGAGCAGGCTTGGGCAGTCTTGCGCGCAATTTCACGCAGAGATACCATACCCTATTACGAGACGTTGATGAATGCGCCATTCAGGGGCGAAGAGGGCCCTCTGCGAAGTATGGAGCGTGCGGAATTGATAACTGTCGACACGCAGGATGGTCGACCTTCCACAATACGTCCAGGACGGCCTATCTATCGCCATGTCTTTCGACGACTCGCGAACGGTATATTTATTTTTTGGCACTTTCTTGTTCCTTGCAAGCTCATGACCCGTCAATGTCTGCTACCTAGACCCGATCTTCCGAGCAGTTCAAGACCTTGGTTTTAATGCAAAGCTCATCGAAAAAGCCGAGGCAACTGTGCTCGCATGTGAGCAGGAATTGCAGGTGTTGCGTATGATTGGGTTTGACTCTGCGCGCTGGTGGAGACGCACAAGCGCGACGGGGATAAGAGCAAAGTACTTGATAGAGAAGATGGCAAGTGCGCAGGCTACGCTGCAGAAGTTGGAGATAGAGAGCGGCGAGCTGAGGAAGGTATTAGCACAGGCGGGATAGCTAGTAGCTAGCATCAGTTACCGTTACTGTATTATTAGTGGCGGCTACGTTCACTCAACACGACTACAACCACAGATTCAACTTGACTAGAAAATGGACGGGGCAGGACATCTCCTGTCCCTCAAAGTGATGCGAGCCTCTGTGCGTGTGCTGTCCACCTATTTCAACCTCGAATCTTTGTGATTTTGGTCCCAAGTAGCGACCGGCGCTGTCGAGCGCATGGGAGCCTTTCTATTCAAACTCGCCCTCCTTCTCAGCCCACTCCACAGCATCCGTGCTCTCTCTTCAAGGTAGTACCCCGCTCCCAGGGCACCCCAAAACTCTACGCGACCTGACGAATGCGTCTACCCTCTTGACGCTCCCATCCTCATTCGGGGCGATCCAGCTCGGCGAAACGTTTTCCGGCGCTCTCGCGGTGAACAATGAGTCCGCTGCGATGGTCGACTGCGTCAATTTACGCATCGAGATGCAGACCGCGTCAAGCAAAGTGCTCCTTGCCGATATTGGTGGGCCGACGTTGAGTCTCGTCGCTGGCGATACGCTCGAGTCAACGGTTCATCATGAGATCAAGGAACTCGGGCAGCATGTGTTGGCTTGCACTGTATCGTACCAGCTCCCACCTGGAGCACGGAGACCTGCAACCTCGGAAGCGACCACCGCCCTCGGTGGTGTGGACACAGGGGATGATAACGGGTTGCAGACCTTTCGCAAATTTTACAAATTTGCTGTACGTTGAGCTCGGTTAATTCCTCCTTTCCCTCTCGCCCCTCGTCTCCTTCAATGTATATGATATTCCCTTTCGCTGACAATATTTGACATGCTTTCGTGTAGGTGACCAATCCGTTATCGGTCAAGACAAAGGTCCATATGCCTCGTTCACCCTCTGCGTTACTATCTACAGAGGAGCGCTCAAAGGTCTTCCTTGAAGTCCACATTCAGAACCTCACCTCTGATCCCATGTGGTTTGAGCGCATTATCCTCGAGCCAGCTCCGAGTTGGAGTGTCCAGGACGCAAACCTGCTGCCGGATAGCCAAAAGAGCCTATTCTCCGACGGAATGGCCCTGATGCAACCACAGGACACGAGACAGTATATTTACATCCTCAACGAGATTAATCCACCGGCAATACCTGTGCGACATGACCCCGGGGTGATCCTCCCTCTGGGAAGACTCGATATCTCCTGGCGGTCGTCATTTGGCGAACCAGGGAGACTCCTGACCTCCGTGAGTTCCATGTCCATCCTTCTGTCTGGATATTCCTTCCTAAGCATCAATGATAGATGTTATCCCGTCGGATACCTCTTCCTTCGAACCAACCGCCAGTCCGTCCACCTCAGCAACAGCAACCCCAGCAGCCCGCATCTGCCCTCCCGCCTCACCTTCAGCGGTCTGCGAGCGTAACCGGCCATACCTCTCAACCACCCTCACGTCCAGGCACGCCACCAACCGGTCCAGTACCCTACCGTTCTTCCTCACCCTTCCGCCACCGGCCCATGTCCGTCCCACCTCGACCACAGAGCCCTGGGATGTCAACAACGACACTCGGCAATATAATTTCTGGTTCTCAGTCGAGCTTGGCAGTAATAGATCCGGTCGACGTGGACCTCGTCGTGCGTTCTATACCACAGGGGGGCACGCTTCAAGCCGGCAAATCGTTCTCCGTCACCTGCACCCTTGGGGTGTCGGCGTTCGTCCGGGAGGGCCAACAACGTACGCTGAGTCTCGCAGTGCAACACGTCCAGCCGTCTACCGCACCCACGGTGCCAGCAGCCGCAACGGAGACTACAACACCAGCAGCGACGAATGCTCGTCTTGCGTCGGCAGTGGCCATGGCCATGGCATCATCATCCCCTACGCCACGATCGTCGTTGACGCTCCTCGATGGCCCACTGGTCGGATCGCCGCGCGCCACCCAGCTTCTGGAACATGAGGAGGACGATACCGCTCCTCGACAGCGTTTCCCGCCACCGCGGCCCATGCACGGCGACGAGGCACGCTACGACAAGCTGCGAGGCGCGACACGCTTTCTTGGTGCGTCGACACTGCTCGTGCCTCCCATGACACTCGTCCGCACCCATTCCGAGTCCGAGTTGTCGTCGGTGGACACTGGCAGTGGTGGTGGCGACAATGACGGCAGAGGCGATACCACGACAGGGACTGGTGCAGCACAACGACAGGAAAGGAAGTGCAGTTTTGGGACTTTGAGCTTGAGTATACACCGCTCAGGACCGGGTTCGTGCCGGTTGGTGGACTGCGGGTCTTGCTTGTGGAAGATCGCGTGCAGGGCGCAGATGAAGTTTATCCAGAAAGGCGATCTAGTAATGCTCCTGTGGTACTGAAAGAGTGGGATGTGATTGGCGAGATCTGGGTCAAGTCCTAAGGATACCGTAGATACAATACTCCAGGTTGGATCCACCTGTTCGTTTTTTCCTGTACGTGAATCCATAAAACTGTGATGGGTATTAAATGCATTCGTGCTTCGCAGAATTACTATAGTATACATTGTGGTCGTTCTACTCATTGACTCGCGCCAGACATGATCACACCGCCTGCCATGGATGGCTAACAAGCCGCTGCACGGAAAGTAGTGCTTGATACCGCACTTCTTGACTACCATGTGACATGAGCTCCATAGCGCGAGTTTTCGCGCCGAGGTCTGTGACAATCCTGGTTGTAAGTGAGTTAGATGGAAGGAGCGGATATGATCTCGAAAAGCATACTTCTTCCCGCGTTCGTAATACTTCACATACTGCCCAAGGTCATGTGCGGCAACCGCGAGCACGATGGGATCTTGCGATGATCGCAAAAGTTCTATGAGTCGCCTAAAGCAAAGAGAGAGAAAATTTCAGATCTAGCTTGACGTCTTGTCGAAGCTCATCAAACTGGGACGAACTTGAGGTAAAAATAGTCCCTCTCGTTCAGTCTTGTCACGTTGTCCTTCCAGAACAAGTCCGAATCGTGAACCGGTGTCCACGAGAGATGCCCCGAGGAAAGCTCCGAGGCATATTCATCCCACGTTCTGTTTCAGGGCCGTTTGTCGCTGACTTTGCAATCATGGGAGATATGGGGACGCACGTGAGGCTCTCAAACCTGGCTTCGAGTTCGTCTCTGAGGAAGTTCACATCCTCCAGGATATCCTCGTCTGACCATTTACGCGCCGCGAGGTTCTTCACAAATGGGAGGAGCTCGGCGACCAACATTGCTGGCAGATTGGCAGATGGCGCTTTCGTGACGAGATTCTTAAGCGCATCAAAGCATAAGTACGAGGTGGCGATGAGATATTAGAAGCTTACGCGGAGAGTCGCTATATTGACGCGCACGACCTTCTCCTTAGCAGCAGCTTGCGCAACACTGATGAAGAGAGGAATGACATCATATTTCCTGTGATCTTCAGAGTAAACCCAATGGCCAGGAACGATAGGGCGCATTTACGTGTTGATCTGCTCCGCAATCTCCGTCTCGAACGTCAATAACCAGAAGCAGAACCCAAGTTGATAGTTCATTTGGGGATTCTGGTTCGATTTGAGAATATCCACTAATCTGAAGAGTAAAATTAGAAATTCTCGCGTCACGGCATGACTATAATGTTTCGAACCCGCTCAGGATTCCCGGGATTGCCCAGACAGCTTGGCGAACTTCATGTCGGGGCAGGATGGCCTCGAGACATTGTACCGCCACGTCTCGTTTATTCCGAGACGTTCCTTGTACGCATACAGATAGATAATTCAGGAGGGGTTGCAATTGCCACTGTTGGAGGGCAGCTTTCTCTGCGCTGGAGGTCATCGGTGTGAATCTCTGTGCTGAGCAAAGGAGAATGATGGACGAACCTTAAGAGGACTGTCAATATTCGCGAAGTTTTTAACTGCACGAAATCGTCCTGAGTTTCGAGTATCCTGAGGGTTGTTCACAGGGCCAGGTACTCAACGAACACGAGTGCACACACCGCAACAATGGGCCGAACGGTAGATCCGGGTCGGATTTGGACGCTCCCGTGAACAGGATGATGCGCTCTTCATGATCTGCAGAAAAGGTCCAGAAGCCTATGGAAACTGCATGTGCGGTGACACATACCGGTGAGAGCATCCGCGATGAGAACGAGAATAGACTGCAGGGTGTCCACCCTCTGCAATTTCTTGAGTAGTCCAAGATAAAGTGATGCATACGTCTGGCCATCAGAGAGCAAGAGGGGCTCTGTCTTTGACTTTGGTTGTCTGTCTACTTTCTTGATAAGCGCGAGCTCCTCAACAGTGATATGTCCAGCGCGTTGATATCCCTATTGGATGATCGCTCGGATTTGATGAGGGGAGAGACGGTAGAGTCGAGGAACGCACCTCCCAAGGTACTTGCTTTACGCGTATCTTCGCAGTGCTCTCTTCCAGATATGAGTTTGAGACGAGCCTGAGTGTCATAGTGGGTTGAAGCAACTCGCGCCGAGTGATCCGCTTCGGGCCTCCCGCTGTCTTCTTGACCCATGTCCACATCCTCCTTATTCCGTGCACCACCCTGGCGTAGCATACATACTCGGTCACTGGAGTTCGCAAAACTTCGTCATGCAGCAGGCAGACCAATCTTCCATCGAGGCCTGGCAACAGAGGTAGCAATACCTCCCGCACACCGCCCCAAACTGCACACAGCAGTCATCCTCAATCGCTCTCCCATTCTCACCCGCACACCAACATCTTTCGAACGCGCCTACTACGCCTACCAAGCCCGTATCCAACGTGCATTGCACAACCCATTCCCCCACGACTTCTACTTCAAGCCGGGCTCCCTCCTCGAGTCCAAGTTCAACCTCTTGGAACGCAAGCGCGACAGAAAAGCTTTCGGGCCTGGATTTGGTGCGGACCATCCCCTCGCGCCAGGTGCTGGAGTGACCGCTCAGGACTTGAATAAGTTCGGACGGGACGAGGACGTGACACCGGCTCCTCGTGTACACGCGAGCGATGCGAGCGGTGACGTGAAAAGTTTAGACAGGAAGGGCCAGCGGAATCTCTACCTGTTAATTCAACAAAAGACGGATGCGGCTGCGGTGTGGAAGTTTCCCGAGACCGCAGTTGTCGACAATGAGCTATTGCATGAGGTATGTGGTCCACGATCCTTCGCCGGCTTTCCCTAATCATCTTTTTTTTTAGTCTGCGGCGCGTGATTTGAGAGAGTTGTGCGGTGAGGCCATGGACACCTGGATTGTCGGTCGCAAGCCAATTGGTCTGTATGAGGTCCATACTTCATCCGCCCCCATCGATGCAGCCGCATCTCCTAAAGTGCGTCTTATTATTCAGTTTTGCTTAGCCCTGCATAACTCATCCACTCTGGTAGACTTGCTTGTTTTTCTTCAAGGCACACATTATGGCTGGTCAAGTGAGACCAGGAGAGTCTGTCACAGATTTTGCTTGGCTCACAAAGAACGAGATATCGGAACGCGTAAACCAACAGTACTGGGATGGTATTAAGGACATGTTATCTGACTCTTAGATCTCTATCGGTAATAATGAGTAACCCTAATACGTAGCAACGTCATTTGCACCGCCCAATTGTGACAATGCAAAACATTCTACCGGGGGGACGAAATTGCCCGTCTCATCTCCGGTCTTTTTTGTACGTCGTCAAAGTGACGTATGGTGAGATCACACTTGGTCGTTCTGCAGATATGCTTCGACCCTCCTTTAATCGCGTCAGAGAACAACGTTAGACCTGCGGCGCGCTCAACGGCTTCAACTAACGGAGAGACTCGTAGTCAGACATTTATGTTCATTGGGCGACAGCAACGTGACCTACTAGGAGTTACGAAGGTCTCCAGGGGTGCATTGTCTGGGATCACAGCGTTTGGAAGAACAAATGCTCCAGTAGAGATCTCTGGGACATGAGGGGTTGAAGGTGACGACGGCCGTGCTGTAAGAACCACTTTGGCGAAATGCGTCGGAACGGCAATATTTGGAGGGTTGCCGATCACTTCGTATGTCTGGGGAAATGGAAGGGAGGGTATCCATAAGCAACATGAAGGGCTATAGATGTGCACACTCACAACCCGCGATTTCCCATCCTTATCCTTCTGTGGGAGATATAATGGGATAGTGAAAACGTAAACGTCGGCAAAAGAGTTTGTCAACCGGCGACACCAATCTTCAAGGTAGGCCCAATCTACACATACAGTGGCGAGGAGAGTTTATTAGCTCATTGCATACAGTATACCGTAAAACCTGAACAAAACTCGCTAAAAAAAGTTGAAAAACGTACAGTGGCGATTAAACCCGGCTCCGACTTGCGGAGCGATGTTGGAGAGTAGAAAAGTCTCATCCATGTCTTCCTATTGCTATGAAATCAGAACGAGCATTAATCGAAGTGAATGGGATTATGGGCGCTTGACCTGTGACCGTTTTGCATCCGCAGCTGGTACCCTAGCGTAGCAATAACAAACATTTTACGGTCAGTAAGGGAAGAGGGCGGAGGTATTAGCGCGTCGCGTCGCGACGCAAAACATGGGGGAGTGGGAGTGGGGTAGTAGTAATAATTAACCGTTACATACATATGTCCCCGATCATAACCACTTCGGAAGTAGTCTTGCAACTTTGCGCGAAACGCCACGGGAAGAGATTCATCCTCTTGGAACGTCGATTTTCCGCGGTCACCTTTTTCGCCATTATCCTCCACGGGCGATTTCCCAAGAGAAGCGAGTGTCAAATGTTCTGCCGTCTGGGGTATCTCTTTTGTCAGCGGAGGGCAAAAAGAAAAGAAGAACAGAACTTGAAGAGGAGGAGAGGGCGGAAGGGATTGAACTGGAACTGACCCATGCAGGGTGCCGCAAGCGACGGTCATATCCAGCGACATACGCTCGGCGCACAAGTTGGTCGAAAAGGGACCTGGTAGCACATAGAAAGTCAATCTTCTTGTTCGTCAACAGAAATGGTCGCCATTAGCGTGTCGTACATACCAGGGTTCCCGTATTTTAGAACAGGGCCAGCTCCCAGTGCAGCCGATACTCCAGCAGCCTGAGATAAGCGAGGGTCGCCAGTGACACCCACCTCAACAAGGGGGCCGGTGCCAGTGCCAGTGGGTGGTAGTGCCTGAGTTGTGCTAGCGGTAGCCCTCACTAGAGCCTCCTTTTTCCTGGATGCATTGATAGCAACTACAGCGCCTCCCCCTACGGCTGCACCGAGGGCAAAGAAAGCAACGCGGATGACGGATGAAGCAGGCATAGTGCCGCAGCTCGGACTCGCAGCGTCACGGTATAAGCTTAACGTTACGTCTCACACGCGTGTAGAGCGCTTATAGTAAACGACGAGAGGACAACGACTATCTCTATCGACACATTGCCCAAAAACAGGGACCGGGACCGGCTAAGTCACAACTACCAATGCATGTAAAAAAACAAGTACTTTATATGAACAGGGTTAAGAGAGGGAAGAGAACCAAGCAGATCACGTCGTCTTGCGCAGCAGGAAATGGGGGACAGCCAGATGAAGTAAGAGCCAAGTCACAGACTTTATGAGTTACACAGAATGATCTGGAAGTTTTAAACAAGACAGTGTTATGGAAAATTGATTGAGGTTAGCTGAAATGCCAGACAAGTAACGCCCCTCACAGCTTGGTGGCGAAATGTCATTGTCGTACATGCCTATAAAGCAGCAGCTTCTTAAATCCCGATCCTTGGTCTCGTCCCGCGCTACACTTCACATCTCCAGCGGCTCGTGGGAGCGGGTATCCAGACCGCGTAGAGCGCTCTCACTGGCGACAACGCGTTCCCTGCGAGTGGTGAAACCGCCAACACCCGGGCCACGCGGCTGTCTTACGACGCCGCTTGTCGGGCTTTCAAGCCGATCCATGTTGTTCAAACTGCCGACACTCGTTGGTAAGCTCGGAACCGGTGGCACAGTATCAAATGGGCTGGAGCTTCCAAAGAGCGAGCCAAAGCCCCCAAGCGGCGCGAAGGAGAAGCAATAGTTGCGTAACCTTCACGAATGTTGCCGTTCGAAGAGCGTGTGGTAAGTCGAGGGGCCTGTGTGCGGAGGGCGCCCATATCAGGCATAGATTTCTTTACGCGCAAAGTTGGGGCGATGCCACCAGACGTTGGAGAGGTAGGCGAGAGATAAGCGGAAGGCATGCGCTGCAAACCTCGGTGGTTACCCTGCTGTCTCTGGCGAGTCAAGTAGATACGGTCAGTCCGATGCAGTGACGACGAATAGTTATGAGCGAACCTTTTCTGGGTCGATGCGCGTGACGACAGCATACCGCTCGTCCCCTTCGCCGATGGAATAGTGGTATACACCGAGCTTCTGGGCAACTAGGTGAACTATTCGTCGTTGCTTTGGAGAGAGCGTCCTGGAAAACGCGAGTTCATCTCTCATGTGATCGTCTTTGAAAAGCAAGATACGCGAGTAGATCTCCAACGTAGATGGGTCATTGAGATCCAGCTCATTTGAGGCTGAATTACCCTTAAGGGAAGGGCTAGGTGTAACGGGAAGCGCAGGAGGTGGTGTTTGGACGCCGTATGGCTGTGCGGTCGGCATCGGGGGGCCCGAAGGAGGGGAGTACTGTTGTGGAGACTGATAATTCGTTCCGGAATACGAACGCTGAGGAGTGAATGGAGAGGTAATAACAGAAAAATCATCGTAAGGGGTTTGTGGAGTAGCCTGGTGTTGTTGCTGTTCCTTCTCAAGTTGCATAGAACGCATGCGTCGAATCGCTTTTTCCCGTTCAATTCTTTCCTTCTCCCCGGCTTGCAATACCTTTTTGTACTCGACGCGTAATTTGCGACCTTGCACATCAAAGCCATTCAAAGCGGCGACTACGGCATCTGCGTCAGTTGCCTGACGAAAATTGGCAAAGGCAAGACCCCGGAAAGAGCCGGACTGATCTAGGTGGTAGTTGAATGCATACGGGGTTGGAATGGAGAGGGAGCCTGTTAGAGGAATGACATAAGGGAAACGGGGTGAAGCGTGACAGAGGACATACGATGATGTCCAGAAGAGTCTCGCGTTTGACATTAAAAGGGATGTTTTTGATGACAATGGCGGTGGGTATAATCTCGTCTTCGGGATTCTGACTTGGAACAAGGCCCGGAGGAGCATTGGTTTGTGGGAGAGGCGGCGAACCTCCACCAGAGGAAAGATCAGAGTTGTTAGGGGAAGATAGAGAGCGATTGTCAGGGTACGTGGCACCGTCGAGCCATTGCTGATGAGGGGGAACATATGGAGATAAGTATATTAACATGATAATCACTGGAGAAAAAAAAAGGCGGACATACAGAAGGGAGGCCAGCACGGGAAGGCTTGTTCTTGAGAGGAGACTGATTCATACTAAGAGGGAGGAAAGGGGATTGGCTGGGGGGAGCAGCAGGAGATGTAGCATAGTGGTACTGGGGCCTGCCGTTGCCAGTGCCGGTGCCGTCAAAGTCGTAAGTATCGTGCAGACGTTGATGGGACTGAGAAGAGAGTGACAGCGAGCCAATGTCGGGAGTAGGAGAAGAGCTGGTCATTATGGATACGATGGAGAGGATGTAAATATGGGAGAGAGAAAAAGACGGGTAGATGTACAAGCTAATTCAAAGTAGGTGCGATGCGAGACTGACATGCACGGCACAACCCGACAACCGACACACACGAGGTCCTCCTCATTTACACCTAACGTGACACTGTCCTACTCGGTGCCGCCAAATATCCCCTCTTCTCTCCTCTAATCACTCCTCCTTCAATACGGTCACAAAACACTCCTCTCCGAACAACAGCCGTTGTCGTCGGCGGATGGAAGATGGGCCTCGGCACCGATGGCATCGTGAATTTCGACTCGCCGCGAGTCGGCAACGGCCCACGAACGAGAAGGAGAGGCGTTGGAGGCGGCCGACGTGGCATGAGACGTTTACTGTTGTGTTTTTGAGCACTGCATATCAAAAACAACAGCAAAAAGCAGACCGACAAGAATATATGTCGAAAAAGGTATAAAATCGGCTCTGCCGAATCCAAGAGATCCACCCGGGATTCGAGAAAAGGAAAAGAGGGCTTTGTTGATGAGTGGGAGAAAGAGAGCAGAGCAGTTCTATACGCACAGCAATTCGATGATGACAAAGCAAAACCCAAGCCACGCGTGCAGTGCAGTACTACGGTACAGTTCGAATTATACAAGATACGAACAGATGGGGTATACTGCCATCTCTATCCATCCTTAAGCTGTCGACTCATCACTGATTGGTCGGTAATGCTTCTGAAGCTGGGCTTTGAACACTAAACTCGGGTATCAAATACGGTTTCACTACGGGGAGGGTGACTCACAGTCGGGAGTTTCCCAAAGGTTTGATGCGTCTGTGTTCAAGGGGGATGCATTGTTTGGCTCTAGAATAGAGATCAGAGACGTATACACTTCATTGAATTTTTTCTTTCTACCTCCGAGAAGAGATTGCAGAGACAAGAGAATTGTTTGCACGCTATAGACGGCGGACCACTTGTCCTGAGTTAAGACCAAAGTCAACTTTAGTCACGTCATACCCTCGCGAAAGCAAACCTGAAGAATATCAAGGCAAATCGCCCCGGATGCGATATCCACATTGGGATGAAAACATGGAGAATCAAACTTGATGACAGGTGGGACGTAGGGATAATTTGGTGGAAAGTGTATTGAGATTTTAAATGTCATCCCGCCATAATACTGTAGCATATAAATTATGAACCAAATAACGGCCTGTTAAAGTACGCACTCACAGTTTCGGCGGGCCCCTCTATAGTCCCTAGCCATTCGAAGAGGTTGGCATCAGACTTGGGAAAGGCTGACTAGACGCGCAAAAAAAGGTTAAACGGAGCATCGACAGGCATGTGCTTTGATACATACAATTCCAGGTGAAGAAGACATCTGAAAATTTGATGAGAAGTGCCACCGGTTGAACTCGCTCGAAGGACGCTCACCATCAGGGTCATCAATTCATTGCTCAGTCTGCCAGACGAAATCAGAGAATTGCAGCTAAAGCTAAATTCAGAAACAAAAAACCTTTTGGTTACACTGCCTGCAGCATCGCTTCCAGAACCCGACACTGTCGACTTTGTAGCCGTGCGTGCGGCAAGAGAGGAAGTGATTTGCTCCATGGCAGAAAGATGTTGGAATGGCCAGGTCAAAACGCGGTTTGATAACGCGTGACTTGAATCACGTGCACGGAAGCTGCGTGGGCGCAGCGTGGACTCCGGCGGCTCGGAACGGCTGTGCCAAACAACTTTTCTACAACATACCTCCTTCAGTGGCAGTGAGTCCTAGGATCTGTGATTAATTCAATAACGTCCAATATGTGAATAATAATGTCAGACGTGTCTTTGCGATTCTGCTAACGCATCGTGGTGACAACCACACGGTACTCAGGCTTTGAGTATAGTGCTGCCACCGTGCCACTGGTACCACCAATGCCATGCTCATTACCCACTGGCACACGCATGCAGCTGTGTCCGAGTCCCTTGCCTGCACATACCTTTCTATGGTCCACTCATTGTCCCTACTCGTGTATTTAAAGTTTTAAACCTTCAGCGTGCCTTGCAGTGAATGAAAATTTCTTACTTGCACGTCGGTTGTTTCCTGAAATCTGACCCACTGAATGTCCGAATTAGAAGGCAAATTTTTCAATGAGGCACGAAATCCATAGGTGCGTTCCTTCACTTTACCATAGATCCTGATTAATCCTGATTACCCCCTGGTTCCTGACATCCTCGAGAAAACTGGTGATGATGTTGGTGCATCCAGCGAAGGCCATCTTATGGAAAACATGTTCTACGGGTGATGGAATCATTCCCATCAAGGAATGTGGTCAAGCACTCTCTGCTGCCGTTAATGTTCTTTCCCAATCCAATTTCATGAGAAGAAGGACATGTACTACATCCGACTCGGTCCTTTTCCCTATCGTGACAGCGGTGGGGTCTTACAATTTAGTCACAATTTGTTAAAAATGTGCCGAGGGGGCCATGTTACTCCGGAATTATTCACAGAAGCCCCTGATTCCAGGCTTCGATGTCCGGTCAACTCCTACCTCTGGCTTATACGAAATGGCCTCTGATCAAACTTTGCCGGGCAGTACAGTAGCTTCGCACACTACGGGAAATAGCGGCTCTTTCCATCATGGCAATGCCTGGCAGCTTCCCTCAGACCAGCGGGTCGGGTATTGTCCAACCTCAGTTGACAGGCAGGCAATTGCAGCCTCAATACTCTGGGCGACCTCTGCAACAGCAGTTTACGGGTCCATTGGCACAGAATCAACCCGGTTCTTCAGCCAGGGAAGGCGCCCGCCTCGGCGCCTTTTTCCGCTCTCACTACTCCACAATCTCAATTGGCGTGGGACGTCACCCCTACTGAGAAGGCTAGCGCCGACACGCTTTTTGATTGCCTGGACACTCGAAAAAGGGGTTATATAGAGAGTGAGGTTGCCGTACCCTTTATGCTCCGATCAAAATTGCCTGGCACCGACCTTGCCTTAATTTGGTCAGCACTATCGATATATATTTCTCCACCGACATCTCACACCCATGCACAGGGATCTAGCCGATCTCAACAATGACGGTCGTCTCACTCGTGACGGATTTGCGGTCGCTTTCCACTTAATAAAAGGAAAGCTTTCCGGAAAGGAAATACCAAGCACTCTGTCAGCCTCGTTGATGCCGCCCTCGATGCGAGCGGTGACTGCCGCCTCAACTTCTCAATCAGCGATATTGCAACCCCAGCGAACATGGCAGACTCAGTCAGCGGCGATTTCGGCCTCTCATACTCAAGGACAGATTAATTTTGGTATGTCTCGATCTTTCTTCAAAGAACGAAAGGTTTACGGTTCATTGTAGCATCCAATAAGGGTCTTCTCGACGACGACGGGCCTGGCGTTTCTACCACTATCAACAATCTTTCAGCCGAAATTGGAAGTCTCCAGAACCAGCTCCAGTCAACGACCCTCTCATTAGAGAACACGAGGACAGAACGGATCAACGTCGAGGCTGACATTCAGAAGCTGGCCACTCCTCTCTCCTCTCTCCAAACTCAACTGAGTTCTGCGAAGACAGTATATAAAACCGAATACTGTCTTCTCTCTACGCTACGCGAGCGTTACACTGAAAAGGCAGCAGAAATTCAGACGGTTGAGGAATTGATTGGTGCCGCCGATATCTATCTCAATGCCATCCGAGCCGAGAGGGCTAAATTAGAGCAGCTTCTACTCAAGAGCGAGCAGGAATTACCCGATTTGCGCCGTAAATTAATTGGGACGAGGTCAACGACTCGAGTCATCAAGGCTGAGATTAAGGACGCGAAAAAAGAATCGAAGCCACCAACGTCCACTCTAGATGCCCTGGGGGAAAGTGCCATCATTTCGCCAGCTGAACCCGACGCTCTGAAGCTACCGCCTCCTCATGCTACTTCCGAGTCCCCTGCGCCGTCAACCGACCGACCACCAGAAGCTTATACCGACCTCAATTTACCACTCAAGGAGTTTGATGCAAACGAGTGCGATTCAAGCGACGAAGATAGTGAAGATGAAAGTTGCGACTTTGAGCTGCTTTGACGGAGCGTTTGGCGATCTTCTTGGAACGACACCCGGCGTCGCCGCAGGGAACAACCTCTCCTTCGACAATGCATTTGAAGATCAGTTTGACTTTACTAAAGCAGAACCAAGTACCTCCCTTCCCGGTATCAGCGTATCTTCCTCCGGCTCTTCTGCGTTTCCACCGGCTCCGACGAGCAGCGAGACCTGCGATCACTCCCGTTCTAGCCTCTGTACTTGAAAACGCATATAAAGCTCAGCAAAACACAGAAAGTCCAGCTCGTCCCGTATCCGCCGTTGATGGTCCCTCTGTCCTTCCTCCCGTCCCTGAGTCCCGGCCATTCTCGTTTGTCGACGCTTTTTCATCCGATCTTTCGACTGCGCCTGCGCCTACAACCACTGCAGCCCCAACCGTCACAACGCCGAGTCAACCCTCTTCCGCTCCGGACGCACCAAACAGACCGTCACCGGGGATAGAGAATATGACCTTTGTGCTCATCATAGAACTTTATTCCCAAAGGGTTGAAGAAGGAGACACAGCACTCATTGTCTCCCCCAAGTTGCCTCGGATACAATATCCACATTGGGATGAAAACATGGAGAATTAATCTTAATGACAGGTGGGACGTAGGGATAATTTGGTGGTAGGTGTATTGAGATCTTAAATGTCATTCCGCCATAATACTGTAGCATATAAATTATGAACCAAATAACGGCCTGTTAAAGTACGCACTCACAGTTTCGGCGGGCCCCTCTATAGTGCCTAGCCATTCAAAGAGGTGTCGACAAGCATGTGCTTTGATACATACAATTCCAGGTGAAGAAGACATCTGAAAATTTGACGAGAAGTGCTACCGGTTGAACTCGAAGGACGCCGGCGGAAGCAGGAACGCTTTTTGTTGCACCATCTATAGGGTCATCACAGGTCAAAATTGATAACGCGTGACTTGAATCACGTGCACGGAAGCTGCGTGGGCGGGGACCGTGGGCTCCGGCGGCTCGGAACGTCTGTGCGAAACACTTTCTTACATACCTCCTTCACCCCCCAATGACCGCCGTTTTCTCTCCAACACACGGGGAGGTCGCTCTTGTAAACCAGATATTTGCAAAGCATGACCCCCAAAAGTTTGGTATCATCACCGGTGACCTTGCTGTCAACATCTTTGGTGGTGCCAACCTCAAGGCTACCACATTAAGTCAAATTTGGGGTATCGCAGACGCGGACAACCAAGGCTTTCTCACTCGCAAGGGTGTCTCTGTTGCGGTGCGTCTCGTCGGTTGGGCCCAGAAAGGTGAGGCCATCTCAGCGGAACTGGTCAACAAACGTGAGCGCGACAGGTCCTTTGCCCCCGAATCTTATTACTCATCCTGTCAAAGCTGGCCCCCTCCCCGTCATTGATGGGTTTTCCTCCCCCGCGGAATCTCGGAGAGCTGTTAGCCCCTCTCCAAAGTCTCCAGGCACTTCCCGTTTGCCCCCTCCGCTAACTGCTCAAGACAAGACTAAGTTTGCCCAATACTTCAGCAAGTGTAACCCCGTAAACGGTCTTCTTTCAGGTATGTGCAGGGACCTGTTTTTTTCACATCCCAATTGCGTTTCCGATCTTCATCT
>WTXE01000446.1:0-18690 GCA_022496225.1 Russula aff. rugulosa BPL654 | reverse complement strand
GTCCCAGGTGCTCCTGCCCGACAGATCGAATCACAGGTGCATCTGGTTCAACATTTTGAATCCCAGGTCCCATCCTGCCTGCTCAAAAGCGAAGCGGAATCGGTCGCGGTGGCCGCGGCATCGGCCCACCCAACAGGCCCACCCAACATTTTGAATCCCAGGTGCATCCGGCCCAACACTTTGAATCCAGGTGAGCACGAGATACCTATCATCCTGTGCAGTTGCGATAGGCCCAACTGATGAAATGGCCAAGCAATCGTCTGTAGCCAGAAAGGGAAAGAAGTTCACAGGTAGCAGACGGGGGCATATGACCCTACGGACGATCACCGGCCTGAGAGATCAAAGGTAGTAGAGGTTCTCCAGCCGAGGAACGTTCTCATGACGATATATTAGACCACTGTATGCTGAATCGCTGATCAGCTGTGCAACCTGGGAACTGAAAATCTAAATACAACTGTAACTTAGCACAGAGTACATCATCTCGAGTTGTGTGACAGTCGAAAATCATGACATCCACGCACCCATAGAGTCTTTATGAGAGCCTGTCCACTCACCCTGGGGCTCAGTTTACCGTGCGGTGTATGAAAGCCGTCGGTCCGAAGCCGCGAGCATGGTGAGGTAATATCACGTGATAACAAGCTATCATGTAATCGACTGCGCGCCGTGTGTGTTTACAGCTCCGTTTGCGGCGTTTCTCATCCGTCAATGGAAAGTTGAAACCGGCCATACTGTACTGTAGCAGAACCGAGTTCAACTGACAATTTCCAGTGCCTGGACGACTCAGACCTTCGCTTGCCTTTCGATGCATCAATATGGGTACTTTGACTCCGACAACACTAAGTCTTATCTCCCTAGTAGTTCCAATCACTGGTGTCGGTGACATTTTATTGCTGTAGCTGGCGCTGTTTTACAGACGAATCCGAGATTTCTCCTCCACGACCACGAAGTATGGGCGTACTGAAACCTCGTTCTACGTCCTATAGAAGGTGGCCAAATTCGTTCCTGGATCAGCACACAGCAGGTGCCTGCAGAAATCATTCTACAAAATAGTCGGGTCACCTTTCGGGTGACGACTATGTCGGACAAGCTTTTGGAATTGAAAGTAAGGTATGCACAGACCGGAGTTTTTTCGGAATGTGTTGTCTGCGGCTGAAAGTTCCTCTGCGGATCTAGAGCGCCAATCAAACTCGAGTCCATCCTGGATTCCTGGCCAGTGTTACTCATGGTCGTGCGATGCGAGGGAAGTCGGAAACCCAAGCTCTTGCCCGGTGATGTGATATTGTCGCTCCACTGCGGGGCGTACGCAATATCTATATCGGTGTGACGAGTTCAATGTCGTAACGATGGTTGAAGAGACGCAGCGACAGTTTTCGTCATTGGAACGCGTTCGTATAACCTCCAACTATCCGACGGGAAGATCGATGCCTCTGAGTAGAAACGTTATGGGTGGAAAAAGTTCGACCCTTAGTACAGTAGTCGATTTTGATCCCGCCACACCCCTACCACGGTAACTTACCAATGCCGAATTTCCTTCGAGTATTACAGCACTACCCTCTAATTATCTGCCACGAAGGAATACTGTCATATTATGCTCAAGCAGTGTATTGCCTGTCCGTTTGTTCCGTTCCACTCACAACGAAGCCGCAATGGTGCTCTCTGGAATCTGCTTTTCCCATCTGGGTTTAGGTCGATACATCGAAACGCCTACAATCCAAATCTAGACAACGCAGCCATAGAATATTGATTTTGGCTGGCGGTGGTATCACGTCAATCAACTAATTTGCTACATGCATATCTGCTTCATATATTTCGAAATTGGGTATTAACTGCTCAAGTCGTGCTTGGCAGGAGAGCAAGATATGATCTCCTGAATCGTGCGCTGTGTCGTACTGCTCGGGGAGCATCGTAGTGACGCCTTGAATCGGGCACCGCCCTGGCGTCCGGCGAGGTAGCCTGAGGACTCGAATCTGTCCCAGCGGCATCTCCCCCGGTAGCCTGAGGACTCGAATCGGCCCCAGCAGCATCTCCCTCGCTAGCCTGAGGACTCGAATCGGCCCCAGCAGCATCTCCCCCGGTAGCCTGAGGACTCGAATCGGCCCCAGCAGCATCTCCCCCGGTAGCCTGAGGACTCGAATCGGCCCCAGCAGCATCTCCCTCGCTAGCCTGAGGACCCGAAACGGCCCCAGCAGCATCTCCCCCGGTAGCCTGAGGACTTGAATCGGCCCCAGCAGCATCTCCCTCGCTAGCCTGAGGACTCGAAATGGCCCCAGCAGTATCTCCCCCGGTAGCCTGAGGACCCGAAACGGCCCCAGCAGCATCTCCCCCGGTAGACTGAGGACTTGAATCGGCCCCAGCAGCATCTCCCTCGCTAGCCTGAGGACTCGAAACGGCCCCGGCAGCATCTCCCTCGCTAGCCTGAGGACTTGAAACGGCCCCAGCAGCATCTCCCCCGGTAGCCTGAGGACTCGAAACGGCCCCAGCAGCATCTTCCTCGGTAGCCTGAGGACTCGAATCTGTCCCAGGTGCATCCACAGGGGCATCCCTGCTAGAAAGCGAAGCGGAATCGGTTGCACTGGTATCCACCGCGCTAGTCTGAGAAGCGGAATCGGTCGCAGTGGCATCGGTTGTGCTAGTCTGAGAAGTAGAATCGGTCGCAGTGGCATCGGTCGCGCTAGTTTGGGAGGCGGAATCAGTCACAGTGGAATCGGTCGTGCTAGTCTGCAAAGTGGAATCGGTCGCAGTAGCATCGGTCGTGCTAATTTGGGAAGCGGAATCGGTTGCAATGGCATCGGTCGTGCTAGTCTGAGAAATGGAATTGGTCGTAGTGGCATTGGTTGCACTGGTCTGCGAAGCAGAATCAGTCGCAGTGGCATTGGTTGCACTAGTCTGCGAAGCGGAATCGGTCGAAGTGGCGTTTGACGCGCTAGACTGGGTCGTCGAATTCGCATTCCCACCGAAACATTGCTGTCATCGCATAGAAGGAATGATAAATATTCGAGAGAAAAAATGCGTATGGTTGCCTGTGAGCACGCACCTGGAAGAGCGGGAAGTTCTTCTCGAAGAGTGATTCTCCTGTAGATGCGCTGAAGAGGCCGAAGAAGGATCCCTGAGAGCCTACACCAACATTGATATCCGCATTCCCGGCCAAGCATGGCTGTGGGTTCGCGGCGGAGGCGATGGACCCTTGAAGGCCGAGTGAGGCGTCAAAATCCAGGAATACGCTCGCGGAGGCTAAGTTGTCTAGTGCATTTATCCCGAGGCTTACTTGCGGGATGAGGTGGGCTGATGCACCGAGCGTCGCGCCGACGTCTGGGTTGGCACTGAATGTCACCTCTGTGATTGAAAGTATTCAAGTTAGTTCAATAAGGCGGCGATTGGGGATGATGAGATAGCGAAAGTAAAAACTCACGCTTGCTGCTTGACACGATACCACCTGTATTCGATCCACCTTGGGGCGGGAAGGCGAAGGAGGCACCGCCAAGATCGTGATTCACTTCGACGACCGCGTTCACATTTTGAAGACCAAAATTGGCGTCAATACGACCCAATAACGCAAATTCGGGACCGATTTCAAAGATTCTGCAATCAGGCATGAGCTGCTATTCATTGTAAGGGGTATCGAACTCTCAGGCCCGCGGCCACGTACCTAGGTATCGAAAGACCTGGAAAACCGGTTTGGAAGAGCGTGATGTTGCCGGAACTGATCTGCCCAGAGATATCGCCCGTGACACTAAGCTTGGCGTCGGCGTTGCCGTCCAAGCCTAAACAAAGATTATTGATGTGGTCAATCATTGTCTTGGCCGAGCCTAGCAAATACAGTATAACATACCAAAAGTTATCCCAAACTGGGTGACTTTCGGGGGAATGATTGAGCCCGCGGCAACGGCACTAATGCCTACGGACGCCTGGAGGTTGGCGTCGACGTCGATGGAGCCAGATCCGTCGCTGAATAGGTTCTTCTGGCCAGAGAAGTTGAGCGGGGCCGGTTTCGCCGAGAGCGACTTATTGAATGAGCCAATCGTCACACGGGCTAAAGTACAGCATAAACGAGAGTAAAATGAGAGTCAGTGCATCGTCTTGTGTCAACTAAACTGAGAGAACAAAATCAAAACGAACCAAGAGGCTGCGACCTCCGGTGATTGCGCCGTTTAACCGTGCTCGAATCGTTTGGCCTGTTCTGTCCCTGTACAGAGAAGTTTACCTCACCCCTGTTGCAAAAAAGTTGGTCTATGCAAGCTCAACAGATCGTGAGACGAGACAACACGCACTGTGACGGGTCAGCCGCTGCAAAGTTGGTGTCGAGCGTCAATTGATGGACGGGCGCCTCCGAGCTATTAACGCGAGTAACCAAGTTGGATTGAAGAACCTGGTGTTGAGCCACGCGCGCAAATGGCATCGGGCCACACTGAGAGTCCGGATAGTGAGTCCCGGCTGAACGAAATTTTTGAAAACAAAACACATACGCTTTCTGGCAGACGAACAATGGTATTCACTGGGCCGTTGCCCTGAAACAGGTTATTACAGTCCGGATTGTTGTCCATGCACATCAACTGGATGTCTTGCTGTGAGCTAGTCGGGTTGCACTTCGTCGTAATTTGCCAACCGGCGGCAGGGTAATGTCCGAAATCGCACTGACAGGGCCCCACTATGTATGCGTAGGTATATGATGTCAGCGACGTGCTTGGTATAAGTAGAACACAGACTGACAATTTGTACGGATCCCGAGGTACCGGTGTCTGCAGGCACATCCCAGGAGCACTTTCCTTGAGTGCATGGAACAGACCAATCGTTCACAGCTAGTGCTCGCTGGCCTGCCGCGAGAAAAAGAGTGAGGCAGAATGCTGCGGAGGGTTTTGCGGAGAAGGGCATTTTGCGTCAAGCAAAAAAGTTTAATACAGAACGAAAAGAAGTAACGAAAGGAGCGAAAAAAAAACGAAAGTTTGCTCGGGAAGAGCTTCCAACAAGTTGGATTGCTTTGGGGTATACTGTATAAGTGAGGGATAAATGTGCATAGTAAAACATTATATACATGAAGAGTAGGGTGGGAAAAAGCCAGAAGTAGATATTTGCAAAAAGGTTTACTCGGGGAGGGGTTGCAACGAGGAAAGATCAACGGAATAAACCTGGCCTTTGGAAACGTATACGAGCGATAGGTAAAGTTACAGCACAGCGGCGTCAAATTGCCCGGATCACTGTTTCCAGACACGGACGTCTATACGCGAGCACATTGACAACCGCTTTGGCGCTTAGTCTCTAGCGGCAACGTAATCCACCTAGCCAGACAAGAAGAGCACATATGAAAGACCTCAGAGAACCAGGAGAATCAGTGCACAAATCCTGCAGTAGTAGGCCCGGGTGAGCCCGAAATACCCGTCAGTCTGTGCAAGTGCATTGGACCCGACCCAGACAAGAAAGCGCCAATCACTGTCTGTAACTAGAAGGAGAAAAAAACGAGATGCGCACATCGCAGACCAGACCACATAGACCGGCATCTGCTTGAGCGACAGAGGTAGTACCATCAGAGCGACGGAACGACGCCCAACTTGAAATGTTCTCATGACAACTTATTACAGTATGGGCCAAAATTACGGCTGTCACAGCCAGCTGTGCCAAGCTGAAAGCCATGGAGTATAGAGTACGACCATCGAAAAATTACGACATGCCAAGTCCTGATAGAGTTTGATGCAATTTGATGAGGGACGTGAAATGCAGTACTCGTAGTCTCGTACTGTGGTAACTTACTGCGGAAAGGTGTCGGCCCGAATCGCCCGATACCTCACGAAGGAAATTACACGTGATGAGAACTGTAATTTGCTGACCGTACGCATTACTGTATAGGATGACGTATGCGGTACCTGGTTCGTCGCTGGTCGCTGGCACGGCACCAAACCCAATGGAAGCGTTTACGCGTTTACGGCTCTTTCTATGACAGGAAAGGACCACACACACTTCACAATCGGTGATCCGGCTCATCACCCCGAAGAGACCCTCCTAAGATATCTGATTTCCATCAGCAGAAGTTCACGTTTCGCAGATCCGTAAAAGTGGCACTGCCTTGCGCTCGTGTGTCAAAGGTACGGACCGCCCACTGGCATCGAACTCATTCAGGGCCATCCCGGGTTCCAGGCCAACGTCCCACATGGTCGTACGTCTAAGCTCATGCCTACTAGTGATATTGTCGCTGTGCTGAGCTACCTGGACCATGAATTTTCTCCCAGGATTCTCTGAACTTCCCTCATGTATGCTATTAGTACACCAGTACTGTCCTTTGACTCCTTTCATTTAATAAACTGCAATGAACGAATTGTACCGAGTCACTTCGAGTACTGTACTGCATGTCCGTTTGTTCTGTTCCACTGTGGCGACGCTCCCGGATCCCGGTCGGGTCTCAGGAATCCACACGACCCTACCCCAGTTTCAACCTTAAACCGATGCCTTGAAACGCCTATGCCCATGCCAACTTATGCCAATCTTTTGAAAACGAGTCCGAAGTCACTCATGTGCGAACATTATTACTCTTGCAGGGATCATGAACTGACATGAAGACCCACTGACGGCCACAGGCAAATATCCTTCCGTCCCGTCAGTGTTCCGTCTTGCGATTCACATCTCAACGATCTCAACACCCGCCCCCAGGCTTGCGCCGTAGGCCTAAACCTTGACCTAAACTAGCACTTGCTAGAACACGCAACCTCGACTCGGATGTGTGCGCTCACTGCCCTGCTGTGACGCTCAACATGACCTATATCGGACGACGATCTTTATCCCTGCAGAACTTGAACGTCGTTCCAGTTATTTTCATTGATCACTGTCCGAGTTTATCGGTGGTATCACATTGATCAACTATAAATATCCGACTTATTAATAATTATATGATTGGGTATTGAAATTACGGCGAGCTAGTCGGAATCGTCAAGAAGAGCAAGGAATGATCTCCCAAATCGTGCGCTGTGTCGTACTGCTCGAGGAGCGTCGTAGTGACGCCTTGAATCGGCCCCAGGTGCATCCTGCCCGACAGATTGAATCAGGTGCATCTTGCCGACAGATTGAATCCCGGGTGCATCCTGCCCGACAGATTGAATCCCGGGTGCATCCTGCCCGACAGATTGAATCCCGGGTGCATCCTGCCGACAGATTGAATCCCGGGTGCATCCTGCCCGACAGATTGAATCCCGGGTGCATCCTGCCAACAGATTGAATCCCGGGTGCATCCTGCCCGACAGATTGAATCCCAGGTGCATCTTGCCCGACAGATTGAACCCAGTTCCATCCTGCCTGCTCAAAAGCGAAGCGGAATCGGTCGCAGTGGCCGCAGGTATCGGCCACCCAACATTTTGAATCCCAGGTGCATCCGGCCCAACATTTTGAATCCCAGGTGATCCGGCCCAACGTTTTGAATACCAGGTGCATCCGGCCCAACATTTTGAATCCCAGGTGTATCCGGCCCAACGTTTTGAATACCAGGTGTATCCGGCCCAACGTTTTGAATACCAGGTGTATCCGGCCCAACATTTTGAATACCAGGGTATCTGGCCCAACGTTTTGAATCCCAGGTGCATCCGGCCCAACATTTTGAATCCCAGGTGTATCCGGCCCAACGTTTTGAATACCAGGTGCATCCGGCCCAACATTTTGAATCCCAGGTGTATCCGGCCCTACGTTTTGAATACCAGGTGCATCCGGCCCGACATTTTGAATACCAGGTGCATCCGGCCCAACATTTTGAATACCAGGTGCATCCGGCCCAACATTTTGAATCCCAGGTGTATCCGGCTCAACATTTTGAATCCCAGGTGCATCCTGCCTGCTCAAAAGCGAAGCGGAATCGGTCGCAGTGGCCGCGGCATCGGCCGTGCTAGTTTGAGAAGCGGAATCAGTCGAAGTGGCATCGGTCGCGCTTGTCTGCGAAGCGGATTCGGTAGCAGTGGCATCGGTCGTGCTGGATTGAGAAGCAGAATCGGTTCGCGCTAGACTGCGATGTGGAATCGGTCGAAGTGGCATCGGTTGCGCTAGTCTGAGAAGCGGAATCGGTTGCAGTGGCATCAGTCGCGCTAGTCTGAGAAGCTGAATCGGTTGCAGTGGCATCAGTCGCGCTAGTCTGAGAAGCTGAATCGGTTGCAGTGGCATCAGTCGCGCTAGTCTGCGAAGCAGAATCGGTCGCATAGCACTCGTTGCGCTGGTCTGAGAAGACGAATCGGTCGTAGTGGCATCTGTCGCGCTAGTCTGCGAAGCAGAATCGGTCGAAGTGGCGTTTGGCGCGCTGGACTGAGTCGAGTTCGCGCCCCCACCAAAGCATTGCTGTTATCGTGTACAAGGAATGATAAATATTCGAAAAAAAGAATGAATACAGTAGGGGCTGCGAGCACGCACCTGGAAGAGCGGGAAGTTCTTATCGAAGAGTGATCCTCCCGTAGAGGCATCAAAGAGGCCGAAGAAGGATCCCTCCGCGCCCACGCCGACGTTGATTTCTGCATTCCCAGACAGGCACGGCTGCGGGTTCGCGACGGAGGAGACGTTTCCTTGGAGGCCGAGCGAGGCGTCGAAGTCCAGGAATACGCTCGCGGAGGCTGCATTGTCTAGTGCGTTTATCCCGAGGCTCACTTGCGGGATGAGGTGGGCAGTTGCACCGAGCGTCGCGCCAACGTCTGGGTTGGCGCTGAATGTCACCTCTATGGTCGGGGTATTCAAGTTAGTTCAATAAATATGGATAGGGCGACGCGTGTTGACGATGAGGAATAGCAGAAAGTAAAGTTAAAACTCACGCTTGCTGCTTGACGCGATACCATCTGTATTCGATCCACCTTGGGCGGGAAGGTGAAGGAGGCACCACCAAGATTGTAATTCACTTCGACGGCCGCATTCACGTTTTGAAGTCCGAAATTGGCGCCAATGTTGCCCAATAACGTGAATTGGGGACCGATATCAAGGATTCTACCATCATGTGTGAGCTGCTATCCATTGTATGAGGTCCAGCTCTGCGCCCACGTACTTAGGGATAGAAAGGCCTGGAAGACCGGCTTGGAAGAGCGTGATATTGCCAGAACTGACTTGCCCAGAGATATCGCCCGAGACACTAAGCGTGGCGTCGGCGTTGCCGTCCAAGTCTACAAAAATTATCGAGGTTGTCAATCATTGTTTTGGGATCAACCTAGCAAATGCGTTATAACATACCAAAGGTTATCCCGAACTGGGTGACTTTTGGGGAATAATTGTGCCCGCGGCGACGGCACTAATCCCCACGGATGCCTGGAGGTTGGTGTTGATGTCGATGGAGCCAGATGCTTCGCTGAATAGATTCTTCTGGCCAGAGAAGTTGACCGGGGCCGGGTTCGCCGCGAGGGACTTATTGAATGAGTTACTAAGCAGACTCCCTAGAGTACAGGGTACAGAAGAGTAAAATAGGGATTAGCGCACCGCCTTGAGACAAAACGGAGAGAAACGGATCCAAACGAACTCTGTACATTATTTACCCCAGCGGCAGAGTTCCCACCGGTGGTAGAGTTGGCATCAACTTGCCGATAGATATGATTTTGTGACCTGGCAAGGGACCTCAGCTTCCGGCGGCTACGCCGGTTCACTGCATTCGAATTGTCTTGTCTGTTCTGGCCTTGTAAAGAGAAGTGGACTTCACTACCCCTGTTGCAAAAAATTAATGTAAGTTCAAGCTTCGGTCCTGAGATGAGACAACACGCACTGTGACGGGCCAGCCGCCGCAAAGTCAGTGTCAAGCGTCAATCGGTGGACGGGGGCCTCCGAGTTGGATTGAAGAACCTGGTGTTGAGCCACGCGCGCAAATGGCATCGGGCCACACTGAGAGTCCGGATAGTGAGTTCTGACTGAACGAAATTGAAAGGAAAAAAAAAACATACGCTTTCTGGCAGACGAACAATGGTATTCACTGGGCCGTTACCCTGAAAGAGGTTATTACATTCTGGATTGTTGTCGTTGCACATCAGCTGGATATCTTGCTTTGAGCTAGTCGGTTGCATTGTGTCGTAATTTGCCAACCGGCGGCAGGGGTTATGTCCGAAATCGCACTGACAGGGCCCCACTATGTGTGCGTAGGTATAGGATGTCAGCGAAGGGTGCGGAAAAGCGACGTGCTTGGCATAAGTAAGCAAAAACTGACAATGTTCACCGACCCCGATGCACCAGTGTCTGCAGGAATGTCCCAGGAGCATTTGCCTTGAGTGCATGGAACGGACCAATCGTTCACGGCTAGTGCTCGCTGGCCTGCGGCGAGGACAAGAGCGAGGAATGCTGCTGAGGGCTTTATGGAGGAAGGCATTTTCGTTAAGGAGAGTTAAAATAAAACGAAAGGAACGAAGAATAGTGAAAGGAACGAAAAGAAAAGACTTGCGAAAAGGAAAAGGATTGAGGGGTGAATGTGTATGTGTAAAGCATTATATACTCGAGCGAAGAGTAGGGTGGGAAGAAGGCAAGAAGTAAAGATTTGCAAAGAGGGTTGCTCGGGGAGGGATTGCAACGAAGCAGAGATCAATGAAATGAGTCGGGGTCCTTTGAAAGCGTATACGAGTGCTAGTTAAAGTCATTGTGCTGCGACAAATTGGTGGGATCACTGTTGCAGACACGGATGTCTAAGCCGTATTGACAACTGCTTTGACGCTCGGTCTCTAGCGGCAGCGTAATCCATCGAACCAAACAAGAGCAATACAAAAAAGGCCTCAGAGTACCAGGCTAATCAGTGTAAAATCCTGCGGCAGGTGAGCCCGAGATACCCATCATTCAGTGCGGTTGCAGTAGTAGACCCGATCCACGAACTTTGAAACCGTCAATCATCTGTGGCTTGAAGGGGAAAAAATTGCAGTGCGCAGGTCGTAGATGGGACCATATGGACGACAGCAAGTTGACTGTATCGTGACAACTGGCAACTGATGTGGGCGCGAGGTTCTTATGACGACATATACAGTAGACCAGACATCCGGTCATCACCTGCCTGGGAATTGCTGACATACGTGACACCAATTGAGTAAGACATCCGGAATCGGAGTTGTCCACTACAGTATTAGCCGTTGCAACCATCTAGGAACCATGTCAAGACACGTACTGATTAAGTCTTTTGATGGCAATCTTTGCGCTTGTTGACTTCATAGGTCTACGTATTCGGTTGTACCTGAACGTTCCACTAAAGTCACTCGAACAGGCCGCAGTCGTTGGGTGGATAGAAATATCCCGTGGTGAGTTCTGATCTTACGCACAAACCTCTCACAGGTCGAGAATGAGGTAGAAAACCACGGTCGCGCGTAATTTCAGCCAGTCTACAAATAGCTCTCTTCTCCTTACCGAATCTAGGGTTTTACCTACCTAAGAACCCTTTTTCGTTCCTATTACACCCTACGATGTGAGTGCGAGGTGCTTCTTGATGTGATCTACGTTAGCCTTTGAAGTGGACGTAGACTTATCTGTGCGACCATCGAACATCATTTTGGGTCTTTGCTGTGCTCTTTACATGTCACAGGGCTGGTAGCGGAGATTTCGGAGCATCTCCAGCGCTCGCCTAATTAGATGACCCAAATGGTAGGTGGTGGACGTATAATTCAGCACATACTACAGTGATCAATGATCGCATGGTGGCGGCACCAACGTGCGCATCCAAGATACGCCAGCTCATTACCATCGGTGACACCGTAATAGGCCTCACGTTGTCCATTTTTGATGTCGAATGCGAACAGACAAGGCATAACTTCTGTAGTCCCTCACCTGTATTGAAAGTCACCATCTGAGTCCTTCTCCGTCTTTTCATGAAGCGACATCGGTTCAATACTATTATCATTATCCAAACAAGATAGAGACACTCATCAATCGAAAAGTCATCTCGTGGTACTGGACAACTGAGCCACTCGTTACCGCTCTCCGTTTCGGCTGGGGAGGTTTAAGGAAAGGTGATGCGCATACCTCTGTTACACCCTACCGATGATCAACCCAGTCCGCCTCATTTTTCAGGAAATCCATGAGTACGCTTGGATCGAGGTCGGAGAGGGACACCTTGTGAACCGGATGGTGGAATGCGTCATCTGTACGCCGTTAAATGCCATTGAGCATGTATGTCACCTAACGATGAGCCGCTGGCCTATAAGTGTTTCACGGGGTGGTGGTGAAGCTGGTAAACGATATGGAAAAGCACTGTGTGACTCGAGGCGTCGTCACGGTTGATGCGCTGATGGGCGACGATGAAGACACAGACCCCCACCCAGGCGTCATTTGTCTAATCCCTATGCTCGCGTTTCACTGCATGCTCGAGAAATCATAATTGGAGATTAAAGCTTGCTGGGTGCGAATCGCGGGGGTCCATGTGTGAGAGGTCGTTATTTGCTTGCGAGCCAAGAGAAAGGCATGAAAACGATGGCTGTAGCCACTGATCGACTGTGGAGACGCATCTGGCAAGCCGGCGGGGTGGCTCAAAGGTGAATAGGACAGCGCCGGGAGAAGGGCTGGGGACGAAAATGGGATGGCTTTGTTGCAAGCGCCTATGTCCTGTTTCGCGGCGTTCTCGGCCATTGCTTACGTAAATTTGTCCACCTTCCTGGAGACGTGCCAACTGAAATACCTATCAGGCTTCACAAGCTTCACAGCTTCACCTTTCGAAATATCGAATGGCGTCTATTTCCACCAGATGACCTCGTCACTGCCTTGTCCACCTTGGTCAAGTCTAACGGCTTACTGTTGGTTTCCATTCCCCAGCATGAGCTTCTCGCCGATCCATCAGTTATGGCACGTCGACCTCATCAACACATCGCTCTCCCATGCCTCTTTTCTTCGATTTTTATGGTGTAACCGAGTATCAGAGGAGTTTGTGGCGCGAATCGACTTGCCCAGTCTCCACCAATTTTCCTCTCCTCTCCAGCGTGCGCATTCTCGACATTGAGAAGGATTACAGCTCTGAGCTGCCAACCGGGAAGAAGACGTGGACTCGGCTCAGTGGCTGGAGCTTTTCCAGCAATTTTCGCATGTGAGGCTAGTTTCTGTTAACGTGGAGCATCTTGTGCCGCGCATCGTGCAGGCTCTGCCGCTCTGGTAACGGAAGACGTGGCCGAAGGAATATTACGCGAGCTGACCTCGCTTCGCTGGAGGCGGTTTCAGCGGACAGTGAAACGCGCGAGAGTCAGAAGCGCAGCGGGAAAAGCACGGACACAATGGCACAACTGTGCACAGATGAAGAAGAGGACGATGACTCTGAAGACTCTGAACATTAGGGAACACTACTGAGGGACTTATATACATGAGGATCCTTTGTACTACTAATGAAGTGTAGTGGACGCGAGACTAATCACAAGGCTACGAGGATGAAAGAGAAGTGGAGCAGGAACCACTAGTGAGGACACGAGTGCGTAGGGCACGTCGCGTTTGATACTAAGGGGACGGATCTCTAAAGTCTACTCAAAGGGAAATGAGAAGGTCGTGTAAGGTACTAATGGACTGACAGAAAAAGGGAACTGTGCATGAAAGAAAGAGGATGACTGATCAAAGAAAAAGGATGATAAATCAACAGAGGAGAGAACTCAGTCGAAGGGATGTGCAAGCGTGCAGGGATGCGTGAGGCGGGCGCGAGGCCAATGCGAGGCGTCGCCGATCCCCCGAGCTCCAAATCCGGCACTCCCCCTCAAACGCGACGCAGCCCAAGCATGCAAACGTGTCTTGGGGTCATCGCTGGCGTCCTGTGCGGCGGCTATGGTGAGTGTGTCGTGTTCTGCAAGAAAAACAAAGTTGTGATCGTCGTTGTCGTCACCATCAACGTCTATGAGGTGGAATGCCTCGTTTCTGTCCAATCGGGATGGTAGTACTGGCCTGGCCCGCTCCTGGCTCCCCTGAGGGTCGCGCGCTCCATGATGCTGAGGGTTTGCTTGCTGCGAGGACTCGGTGGCCAGATGTGTCGGCGTGCATGCTGACAACGGTGCGGGTGCTGGTGTCGTTTTCTTGGGTATGATCGGTTCTTCGTCTGGTAATTCTTCTTTACAGTGGTCGGTAGCTGTTGCTGGTATCTGTAATAAAGTGTTTAGCAGCGATGCACGGGCGTTAGGAGTTGTCGTAGGTGTGATGATGGGATTGATGGGAGGTAATGCATGAGTGGGGAGGACGACGCTGGTCGGTGGTGTGTGGGGCGTGGCTGCTGCTTGCTGAGTCGTTAACGGCGGTGGAAATCGCACCTCCGCAGTGCGCGCGTCGAGTTTTGAGCCCGCGTCCTGATGGGCCCATATGCGTTGCCCCCACTCGGCAGAGTGCACCTCATCTCCAAATGACCACTGCAAAAGGGGTTGTTAGCTCCTTGTGAATGGGTTTGCAGGTCGTCTTTAGCATAGTCGTACGAAGAGAGAGGGGATGGGAAAACAGAATCTATTGGGTGCAGCTCGGTGACTGCGTTTCGTGTGCGAGCAAATGGTGGTCGGCTGAGATTTGGCTGTGGTGTGGCGTGGGAATATCGACTTGCTCCGCTGCGGCAGCTGCCGCCAGTGCGTGCTCGACTTTGTACAGCCCATTCGGGCTTGCTGGGATGTCGCCCACGATCTTCCCGGTTTTACTTTTGATCTTGCAACTTGTGCCTTCGAAATTGACAGAGTAACCAGCAGCAGCAATACGACTAACCGAGACAACGGTTAGTCCCATATCAGGTGCGTACAGTGTGTCTTTTGAGGGTGATAGTGGTAGATGACGCGCCATTAGGGACATCGATCTTCAGATCGCCAGCGCCGATGGCATAGAAAACACGGCTATTGGCTGCAGTGATGGGGCGGGGTGGGATGGAGTGGAGGTTGGTGAAGCGATGGGAGAAGGGTGACATGTGTCGGGATGCGCCAGAGTCGTACAACTCGACTTCAGGCCTTGAGGTAAGTGGTGCACTATCCGTTAGTGCTGATAAGGTGTTACAGGACTTGCCCTCATCGCGGGCATCATCTGCGTCCATGATCGCGGCCCACGACTCGTCTGCAGCGTTCGCGCTGTCTCTCTTGGACTTGTCCTTCTCGTCTCCGTCTTGCTTGGGATTCTTCGGCCAGTTCCCCTCGTCTCCTCCACCCTTGGCCCAACATTGCGACTTGTAATGCCCTTTCTTGTGGCAGTTGTAGCATTCAATATTCTTGCGCTTGTTCTTGCGCTCTTCGGCGGTGAAGGCTTCGTCGGCATCTTGACTCTTGCCTTTGCGTAGCTGACGCTTCTCTTGCTCGTTTATGGCCATTCGGGTGATGGCGGTCGACGTGAGGTCCTTGTCGCTGGCCTCATATGAGTTTGCGAGGGAGTCGACGGCAGCTCGTAGCTGGGAGGTAGGGAACCTATGATGACCGAGGTGTACTCGGCATCATTGATCGTTCGTCCGAACGAGGAAAGCCTTTCGCGCAGATCAGCGAGCTTTTCAAGGTGAACGCGTACATCATCGCTTTCCCCACAACGCATGTTCTGAAACTTCTTCCCCAGGTCCACCATCATACTCCTCGACTTCCCCTCATACAGCACCTTCAACTTCGCCCATACGTCCTTCGGCTCGTATGCTGTCTTGATCTGGTTAAATACCAGGTCGGGGATCGTTGCGCTAAGGATTTGATTGACCACGATCTTATCTGCGGTCCAGCGCTGCTCAGGCTTGAGTGTGCCGATATCGCCGGCGTTCTTGTAGGTGTCGGTAATTGTGTCATTTGTGAGGTGGTCGCCGAGACCCCTCATCGTGATCGTCCACTTGATGCGATCGCGATACGTGATCCAGTTGGATCCGTCAGCGTCTAACTTTGGCAGGTGCAACGTGAAATCGCCGGTCATGATGGCGAGACTTCGGATATGAAAAAACGGTAAGCTTTAAGCGGGTTTAAACGGTGAACGTGCTGATTCAATTATGTGCCGCAGGGCCCATAACCTAGCGGACAGTGAAACGCGCGAGAGTCAGAAGCGCAGCGGGAAAAGCACGGACACAATGGCACAACTGTGCACAGATGAAGAAGAGGACGATGACTCTGAAGACTCTGAACATTAGGGAACACTACTGAGGGACTTATATACATGAGGATCCTTTGTACTACTAATGAAGTGTAGTGGACGCGAGACTAATCACAAGGCTACGAGGATGAAAGAGAAGTGGAGCAGGAACCACTAGTGAGGACACGAGTGCGTAGGGCACGTCGCGTTTGATACTAAGGGGACGGATCTCTAAAGTCTACTCAAAGGGAAATGAGAAGGTCGTGTAAGGTACTAATGGACTGACAGAAAAAAGGGAACTGTGCATGAAAGAAAGAGGATGACTGATCAAAGAAAAAGGATGATAAATCAACAGAGGAGAGAACTCAGTCGAAGGGATGTGCAAGCGTGCAGGGATGCGTGAGGCGGGCGCGAGGCCAATGCGAGGCGTCGCCGATCCCCCGAGCTCCAAATCCGGCAGTTTCACCAATCCTCATCCATGGTGTCCTTTGACTTTCCCATGGACAGAATTCCTGGTGTGCAGTATGTATATTACTGTAGTGTTTCTTCTTTTCGGATTCTACATGAGCACACCAGTAGTATGCATGGGCACCATCATACCACACCTTTACAGTAGATTTTGTTGCTCTCTTTTTCTTCTCTTTGAACGACTTCAAGTTCTGATATCATTGCCAGTGTTCTGTCACCTTTTCTTGCTATAAGGAAACGTAGTCTGATATCGACTGCGGACTCGTACAACGTGAGACTTGAAACAAACCCCATAGTTGGCATACAGTTAGCGGTTTCGTGGGCTAACCTCGAAAGAGAACTTCCTCTTCGTCCTACCTCTCTCATCCTACCAATGAGCTCTTACCCGTACGTCTGGATCTTTTCTTTTCTGTGATGCATACTTACTTGACCTTGTACCTGACGATGGATCCAGTAGGTATATTGGAAATCCCATCCGCACCGCCTGTCCCGAAGCTGCCCGTTCCGCCACCGTTCCCGCTGTGATTCATCATTCACGTTTGCTGGTATCCAAGGCGGTCATCGGCTCTCCAACAACGCCGGTTCTCCAACAACACCGACATCAGGTGACCAGGACACCGACGGCGGGAATTCGCTTTGTATAGGCGTAGTTGGCCAATTATATTACGTTTCACGTTTCCCGAAGGTCCATTGATGCGCCGCTCCAATAATGCATCTCCCCACGTATTGTCGACGGTTCGTCCATGGAAGTGGCACCACCTTGCGCACGTCTGCCGAACATGGCGACATGTCATTTCCATGTCGCTCCGGAATCTTGACTTGCGGATTCTCTGCGAATACAGAACCTATCGAGAGTATTTTGGGTACCTGACCAACATTGCCCCTAGTCGTAAGGTCATTTACAAGTCGGGGATCAAAACCCCTACGAAGAAACATTATGGTTGCAATCCGTCAACCAGATCGCGTTTTGGGGATTCTCCATGTGACAAGCTCGGTGACTGGACCAATCATCGAAATGATGCAGAAACCGTGTCAGAACTAGAGTCCATCCGTATTCGAGTCCAAGACACGGATGTTATGGGACCATCACGGGTAGCCCACAATGCATTTTTGGGCGACTCTGCCCCACGCCTGAGAGAAATCGGGCTGCACGGTGTTGCCTTACCGTTCCCGGAAATACGACAGGTTCTTTCGTCTACCAACAACCTTGTCGATCTTCGCCTTTCCAACATTCCAAATTCCATCTATTTTCACCAGATGACCTCGTCTCTGCCTTGTCCACCTTGGTCCAGCTCGAAGAGCTTACAGTTGGTTTCCATCCCCTGCTTCTTCCTCACCGTCAAGTATAACACCTCTACCAGCTCAATGTATTACTCTTCCCTTGCTCACTTTTCTTGATTTTCATGGTACGAGTGATTATCTGGAGAGGTTTGTGGAAACAATCGGCTTGCCATCTCTCCGCAAAATCGCCATCAAGATTTTTAACCAAATCCTCTTCGAACTTCCGCGGCTCTGCCGGTTCATTCCTCGTCTGAATGCGCTAGGGCTTCTCACTTCGGTGTTTATAACACACTCCGTGAAGTCAGTCAGCGTCACCCTGCACGATGAGAAGGTATCCTTGAATATGAGTTGTATCTTGAAAACCTCGTGCACGCGGCTTGATTGGCAGGTGTCCTTCGTGACCCAGATCTTAAGTCAACTTTCTCCTCAGCTCTTTAGCGTGCGATTACTTAGCATCGAGAAGGGCGGTGAATTGCCAGTCGGCAAAGAAGATGTGGACTCGACACCGTGGCAGAAGTTTTTTTTTCAGCCATTTGCCCATGTGAGGCAGGTTTGCGTTTGGGAGACGCCACTCGTACCGGGCATTGTACCGGCTCTCGCCACGGAGGACATGCCCGCAGACATACTTCCCGAGCTAATCTCGCTTTCCCTAAGCGGCTATCGTAGTTCCCCATCTGTCGCGAAAGCTGCTGTGCAGTTTGTTGCTATGGGCTGCGGAAGGATCCCGGGTCGTGCTACAGTATATTCATATTCGATTGACTCGGAGAAGAGGGGAGCCCTTGGATCTTCCCAAGAATCTAATTCATTGTGTCTTAGTACGTGTATCACTGTCCACTTTTTGGATGCTTCCGTCACCGTACGGGTACTGAATATTTCTCCAGGGGATTGGTCGCTCTTATTTATTCATTTTTCTGATTTTGATGTTGCCGGCGTTCTGTCCCTATTTGTGTAATATTTCCAAATGGCTGTCCTATGGCTCTCGCAACAGTGTACTACTGGTATACGTTACCATTGATAGCCGCT
>WTXE01000445.1:0-18703 GCA_022496225.1 Russula aff. rugulosa BPL654 | reverse complement strand
GACAGACTAGCAACCTTTTCCCGTCGTCGTCGTCTTCTTTCTGTTAGCATCGATCAGCTCGACAAATGCGGATGCACCGCATATCTCCTCGGAGCGCAATTCCTTGTCTTACCCTCCGACGGCCTCGCTGGGTATATCTTCCCTCTCTACAACGCCCTCGCGGTCCAAAGCCCCCGCGCGTTCGACTGGGCCCGTGCGTGCACCCGGCGCGCCCAACCCTACTACACTTCCCTACAGAATACCGACCAGCCCCGGCTGGGCCACGGCGATGCTGAACTTAGGCTGGCCCGTGCTTCTCACATCCCTCTCCTTCCTCCTTACCACGAACCTCTCCGACTCCATCTCCGGTGACGTTCTATTCTAGCCAGGCTAGCCTCGGCACACCTTAGATGCCCACCCCACGTGACGTGTTCCTAGGCACTCCCACGGCGCATCGTCGCCGCTTGACGAATTACAACACGCTTCATCTATGTTGCACCCCGTCTCACTCGAGGGACCCACCTTCGCACCCTCGGCTTCGCGAGAAGTGGCGGAGGTGGCGCCGCACAACAGCACCACGAGTTAGCCTGCCAATTTTGGCGTGCTTACGACCCGAGCGCTCGTCTATTTCGCGCTTTCCCTAGCTTGGACGCTTGGCTCTAGCCTCTAGGCGGTTCGCGATACTGGACGATGAATACCGTAAACATCGCTTCAGGTAAAGGATGTCGTACGATACAACACGGGATTTATCAGATATCACAGTACTGTAGTCGGATACACGATACAGTAGGGCCAACTTCCATCCGAGTCCTTACCAAATCTGGCCCCCGATGCCCACATGGGACTCTGGAAAATTACTATCGCGAGCGAGTTCATTGGCATGAGCTCCTATGACCTTATGGTACGTAGAGATGACGCCCTTGGAAGTCGGAATACCCTCGAAGAGCAGGTCGATGGGATTTTCGGTAGCACCACATGCGATCTCTGGAGACATCATGACGCTACGGGAGAGGCGAGGGCGGGAAAACCATAATGGATAGGTGGCATACTGATGCTTACTGTATATCCCAGCGTAAGCAAAAGTCGATAGTACTCTGGGATGGGATCGGGTCATAAATTTAGTCAGGACGTCCTCATTCCGGAAGCAGGGAAAACAGAAAGCCGAAGTGCATAGAGAAGACTCCATTGGTTGAATTGCCAGCTGTGATAACTTGGGAAATTCGATTTCTCGGCAAGTTGACCAGCTGACCAGTTTACCGGATGTTACCGGTGAGTGGGTAGCCGGTGCCGGTACAGTACTGTAATAGTATCAGAATCCTCGACGATAATGATATAACCACATCCTGACATATTTTCCTCCGTATACTGTAGGTGGCTGAAATGCGCGTGGGAGACTGTCTTAGTGAATTCTCGACACCGGATGATACGCGTAACACTCACACATTCCCATTTCCGCTGGGTCGTACTGACTCCAACGTTGGGATCCACACCCGCTCCCCACTTTTGTTGCCCATGTCCGCATCGACTGTGACGCTTCCAGGGTGGTTCCCGAGGATCCTTTCTAAGCTTAAGCGGAAACCATTGATCTTGTAATCTCATTTGTCCCCGGTCTCCTGTACATGATGTAGGTCGAACGCCTCTATCTCACGTAGAAACGATCAAGAGCCCGTGCGCGGGATTTCCAAGCTCGTAGCTCGTTCGCGCCCTTCGTACGCGCCATATACGATGTTACAAGCGTCGATGCACCGCCGAGGATTGAGACTGCAACATACGTCTAGCATCGGTGATGAGGATTACTATGGAACAGAGAAAGACTTATATAGTACGTACAATTTTACCGCTTAGCGCTGCACCAAGGGCGGTACCATCGGGCTTGTAGAGCGAAGGCAACGTTTTGCGCCCCCAGCCTGAATTTTTGCTGTATAACAACGTATGTGTACAAGTGTCAATAAAAGGGTCTCCTGCGCGTATCTTACTACTCACCTTTCTGCGTGGCCTTGAAAAGCTCTGCTCTCGCCACGGTGACGGTTTAGTCTAGGCTGGGCGCTGACGATCAGTTTTTTTCGCGGTACTGAGAGGAAACCCAATAGGACAATCAGCCGCCCTTGACATCAGAAAAATCATCATCGGGGAACAAACATACAGGATCTGTCATCAAACGGGTGCCATACCACTTCACTGTCAACCTGACCTTGGCCAGTTAAGTCGCTCGCACGTTGTTGTGGCCCTTCCGTGGGTGAAAATGCCTCTGCCGGTTGTTCTCGTGGGACAGGTTTTTGTGTTTGAGGTGCCGGGGTAGCATGGGCAGTAGCATGAGTCAGCAAAAAGCACGTTTTCATGCAGCACCCAGGACAGTGGGTGCCGCGTAGGGAGCGGCTGCATCTGATAGGGCCTCTGCCCTAGGGTGATGGAGTAGTGTGAGTATGATGAATAGAAGACGGCGACAAAGTTAGCCTATGAAGCATGTTACTGTATGCGCGGTGCCTAGCACCGTCGATGCGGGGGTGGAGTCGCGTCGGCCCTTCCGTGAGGTGGCTTCCTCCAGGATAGACAACACGGTATGCGTTGCGCCCGCCGGGGTATTTGGCGAATCATGATGATGGTACACGTAGGACGTCGGTCGTGGATTCTTCAGGTGGGGTCGAGGTGGATGTTGTGATAGGACGGAGCTACTGCAAGGGGAACGAGAAAGGGAGAAGGGGAGCTCGAGTCCGTCTCAGTCTGAGCTTGCATAGACATACGAGAAGTAGGGACAAGTCACGGTGTAGCGGTACTCAAAGAGCCGTGGGCGTACCCGACAGAAGTGCTGACTAATCGGAAGTTTGTCTCACATGAAATCCGTCTCCTCTCCGCAACCTTTGTGCGGCCCTTCCTGCGGCCAACTGATAGTCTTCCCTGGGTTTATAGTCCGAATACAGTATGTGCCACCTACACATGCCACAATGTCGTTCTTTCCCTTCCGGTTCAAGGTGAAGGTGGACAAATCGGGATCTTCCGTCAGTGCTGATGAAGTTTATCTGATTGTGAATTCAATTGCAATAATCACCGTACGTCTTCGGTTCCTTTCTGTCATGGTGCAACTACCCACAAGACGATCTACTATGAGAAGGGAGGTGCACGAAGAAAAGTTGCGGTATACAGTACTGTAAAGCCCGGTTTGGGGCCGTTTATAGACGAGGCCCTGCTGGTCTGGCCGGGGACGCCCGAGCCGCGGCAAAATCCCCCACCACTCTTCCCTTCAGCTTTTCGAGTACCTTTGTCATCGCATATCAGATCAGAACCGGAAGCACACTGGCAGACATGCAGACATCGCTGCCCAATGCCAGGGGGTTCCATCGTTTAACCATGCCCAGTGCTTGATCCCGCTCATTCAGCCATCGTATGCGACATGCCAGTGAGTTCGGGCTCATAGGATTGCTTCTCGCGTCTTTCCCTCCAATTACTACAGTAGCTTTTTTAGTTGGTTTTTGTTCTAACAGAGTTAATTGCAAGACCCATGTTGCAGTGGGAACTTTGACATATATTCGTTCTTTCCTTCGTTGTGGGAGCTCGGCTAGATTTATCACGAACGTTGCAGATGGCTGCTCTACGTTTGTCCTTGTGTTTATCGGCGGCTGGCAAGCGGGAGACTCTCCTGCGGTCCATCGGCACCATAACATCTGTCTTGGCCTTTATCCCATCGCTTCTACAGCGGCACAGCCCTTCACCTCCCACCCGTACTACTGTACACGCTTCTGGATCTGCTCTCGGATGCCGAGGAGGGAAAGGACCTGGCCACGTCACAGAGCGCGGACGACGCAGTGCCGGTGGAAGTGTCTGCGGAGTTCATCAGCGAGAATGATCCTGCTTCGGGTCTCATCGCTACCAGCTCGGGCTATGTGATGACTCGGACGTTGGGAAGGACGGGCGGGGCGATCTATCGCGGTGATGACGTGAATTCGGTTCAATTCACATCCATCGAACGTTCTCGCACCCACCCACCGGCGCTCTGGCATCCGTCTTGCTAGGATCTCAGAGTAAGTCAAATCGACCGTTATTGTAAGCAATTTTGTCGTTGCCCGAATGCTTATAACTTCTCTCGCATGCATATGTTACATAGGAACGCTTCGTCAACATGCTACGTGAGATGGCAGGATCATTTTAGCTCTACCCCAACAGGTTTGCTCCGCCCTAAGAATTATAATTTTTCCTAAGACATTGACTCGCCCTTTATCACCCAAAAAACCGAACCGAGTACTTCACGAAAAGAAAACGGCGCAGACTTACTAGTACTACCATATACTTCCATAAGATGCTTTAGGATGACCTACGATAAAAACTGTGGATATTGTGGCACTATATCTGGGAATTAATACAGGTAGCCCAACTGCGTCCATGCACGAAATTAGATAGATCGAGAATGGTTCCAAGTTTGCCAGAAATCCAAATAGTGTTTGGCCAGTGAAGGTATTTCCTATGCACTGATGGGATCCACATTAATAGTTCACCTTTACTACCACATATCCATCCTTCGTCATTGATCACGGAGCGATCCGTAAAGTCAACGTCATTTGCAGCTTCTGTTTTACCTATTGAAACGTTTGACACCCGAATTGTCCGATCGCTTGCACCTGAGACGATACGATGGCCATCTGGCGAGAATGCCACAGACCTGACCGAACCTGTGTGTCCAGCGAAAGGGCCTGCCGCCGTCTCTCCAGTCATGGCATCCCACACGCGAATTGTTTGATCAGAAGAACTTGAGACGATGTGGTTGCCATCTGGCGAGAATGCCACAGACATGACATAATTGGTATGTCCAGTAAAAGGGCCCGCCACCGTCTCTCCCGTCATGGCATCCCACACACGGATTGTTTGATCATCTGAACCTGAGACAATGCGCTGGCTATCTGGCGAGAAAGCAACAGACCTGACCCAATCTGTGTGTCCAGTCAAGAGACATGCTCCCGTCTCTCCGGTCATCGCATTCCACACACGAATTGTACAATCGCCTGAACCGGAGGCGATGTGCTGGCCATCCGGCGAGAATGCCACAGAGTTGACACGACTTGTGTGTCCAGTAAAAGGGCCTGCCGCCGTCTCGCCCGTCATGGCATTCCACACACGAATTGTTTGATCGTCTGAACCTGAGACGATGTGCTGGCCATCTGGCGAGAATGCCACAGAGTTGACACAATTTGTGTGTCCAGTAAAAGGGCCTGCCGCTGTCTCTCCCGTCATGGAATCCCACACACGAATTATTTGATCCGAAGAACCTGAGACAATGCGCTGGCCATCTGGGGAGAATGCCACGGACACGACATAATGTGTGTGTCCAGTAAAAGGGCCCGCCGCTGTCTCGCCCGTCATGGAATTCCACACACGAATTGTCTGATCGACTGAACCTGCGACGATGTAATAGCCATCAGGCGAGAATGCGACTGAGTTGACCACGCTGAATTCGGTGACAGGTCCTGCCTCTGTCTCTCCCGTCATGGCATTCCACACACGAATTGTTTGATCATCTGAACCTGAGACGACGTGCTGGCCATCCGGCGAGAAGGCCACAGACACGACCCAATGTGTGTGCCCAGTGAAAGGGCCTGCCACTGTCTCTCCCGTCATGGCATCCCACACACGAATTGTTTGATCCGAAGAACCTGAGACAATGCGCTGGCCATCTGGGGAGAATGCCACGGACATGACATAACCCGTGTGTCCAGTAAAAGGGCCAGCCGCTGTCTCGCCCGTCATGGCATTCCACACACGAATTGATCGATCCTCTGAACCTGAGACGACGTGCTGGCTATCCGGCGAGAATGCGACAGACCTAACCCAATCTGTGTGTCCAGTGAAAGGGCCTGCCGCTGTCTCACCCGTCATGGCATTCCACACACGAATTGTGCAATCGTATGAACCGGAGGCGATGTGCTGGCCATCCGGCGAGAATGCCACAGAAGTGACCGGATCTGTGTGTCCACTAAAGGGGCCTGCCGCTGTCTCGCCCGTCATGGCATTCCACACACGAATTGTGCGATCGTATGAACCGGAGGCGATGTGCTGGCCATCCGGCGAGAATGCCACAGAAGTGACCCGAGCTGTGTGTCCACTGAAAGGGCCTGCCACTGTCTCTCCCGTCGTGGCATTCCACACACGAACTGTGTGATCTTCTGAACCGGAGGCGATGTGCTGACCATACGGCGAGAATGCCACAGAAGTGACCGAATGTGTGTGTCCACTGAAAGGGCCTGCCACTGTCTCTCCCGTCGTGGCATTCCACACACGAATTTTTCCATCGCGTGAGCCTGAGACAATGTGCTGGCCATCTGGCGAGAATGCAACAGATGGACTCAGCCCCAAAGTTTGAAATCGTCATCTCTGATGATGGCCAATGAGCCAATTTTCCACGTTCCACGTGTAGGATTCGACGAAATGAGGTGGAATAATGTGTGGAGACAAGAGAACAAGTCGGTGCAAATGGTAGAACGGAAAGATAGATATGTGGGGCACTTTTTGCCATGGCGATCCCGAAATGCCGTACAAATACAGCGGCGTCATTGACGAACGACCTGAATTCCTTAAGCTCGCTCCGGGATCCTATTGTGAGCATTGTAATAGTTTTTGGCACTTCTCATCGGACCAGGAGTTGGACTCACACCCTGACTAGACGCCAACCAATTATTCAGAGTTGCGAACGCCGATGGAGCAAGACGAATATTTCTGGTCAAACTAAGGGTCTCTAGCCAAAACAGGAATTTCTCTTTAAGAGAGTTTCAACTTTTGAAATAGGTCCGTCTTGAAATCGGTTTGTTTCAAATGACCGTCCCAGAAACGGCAGGCATACAAAAGAGCGGGTGGAATGTTTGATCAACGCGGGTGTTAAGATCTTCGACGTCATCGTTGGCGAGATACGATGTTTCGAGTTCGCAGATGTTGAATTTGAGGCCATCGACGGGATCGAGTAGTAGATTGAGACAGGAATGGCTAATTGGTGGTGAGCATCACGGACACCGATATAAAATCGCCGCTCTTGTCTTTATTTGTGAGGAAGTCACGGAATGAGGTATGGAGAGGAATGATGGGAAGACTGTTGTCCGATGAATTGACATTACTTAACAATGAGCCAAGGCGATGGAGTAATCCATTAACGGCGGCATCGCTGTGCTTGTTGTCAGGGGCGTGTTGTCGCAGAGGAATGAGTGAGCGGATGGTGAGAGGTTCGATTGAAGTAATCAGTTGTCCAACAACAGAGCGGAAGAGATCCCGTGCTTCTTGGCCTTTGAAGTATCTTCCCAGAACTTCTTTGTATAACTCGTCCAACGGGTCTTGTCCACGGGGATTTGTACTGGGCTCCAGAAGATGTTTGATACATGCTTCCTCGTCAAATTAAAGTCCTCGGGAGGGTCTAGGACGAATTTACAGGCGACCGCTGCCCACTGAAATAATCTCCTGCCTTCACTGCTAGCCTTTCGATGTAACCTCCGAACTTATCTGAAGGGAGTTTCCCCCGAACAAAGGTGAGAATATCCTTTTCCGTCTCAACAGCCAGCACGAATCATCCATATATTTGACCTTGACCGATGGCGCGCTGGTAAGCGCAGATAAGATAGCGTGCTCTGGTCTCGAGGTGATGAGCACGCGGAAGTTCGACGGAAGTGTCTCGAGATTTTCTGCGAGAAATTTGTGTAACCCAGTTGTGCCAGTCGTATCCCCACTCTCGTCGAGGGCATCGATTACGACAAGAATAGGGCCGACGATGTGCAGGTCCTCAAGTGGTTTCAGGATGAGGGATTTGAGTAAGACATTATAGTCACAAGTGTTTCGAAGAGCGGAGTCATCCTTTACGATGTTTCCGAGCGCGATTCTAAACGAGGGGTAGCGATCGGCGAGGTCACGAACAAGAGTCGTAAACAGGTGATAGGGCTTCCGTCCGGATTGTTCCTCCGTGAAAAATAAACGATGACGTAAGGCGGTTCATTTCGTGGAACTGTCGTGCGATCTCATGCGCGATAGATGATTTTCCCGTGCCTGCTTGTCCGAAAAGAACGAGACCACGCTCCGAGTCGGGGTTATTCACCCAATTGATAATGAACTCTAGGAATGCCACGCGTGTTCCTATAAGACAGCCCCTGTCGGGACTAAATCGCGAGTTGAATCCGTATGGGATTTCTCTGATTTTTGCATCGAATTCTATGACAACTATCGGATCGGTAACCCAGAAGCCATCAAGACTACTTACCGGCGTGTGAGAGTTGGCTTGACAGGTCCTGAAGCTGAGTTGATAGGTCCTGAAGCTGAGTTGATATGTCCTGAAGGTGAGTGATAGGAATGAAGGTGAGTCGATATATTTGCCACGCCGTCCAGAATTTTGAATGCAGTCTCTGCGTAGAGATGGTAGCCTGGTCCAGAAGTCTTTTCGGCGTTTGACAAGGCCATCGGACAACTCCTTGATTTTTTGTGCGGTCCGCCGCCTATGTTAGTTAATGTACGCTTCCCTTAAATAGGATGTTTCAAAAGCCAATGAAGCAGATAACGACGATACGTACAGAACTCAGGGTACTTTGCATACGATTGGATAAAGTCGGAGCAACTACAAACATCCTGCATCATGAGAGTAAGAATTTGGCCTGTTTGGATTTCGGCTTGATGGATTTTATAATAAAATGTCCTCATGATGTGTAAAATTAAACGCATCATGGATGGCTCGGAGAAGGGTTTTGACATTGGAGTCATGTTGATACTGCTCTAGGAGCGTCTGCCATCCAGACGAATATAGCATGAACGTCCCGTTCGGAAAATGAAACAAATGGACGTACCTCGGTAATTACCGAAAGTAAACTGTGTGCCATCTTTGCGGGTGGGAAAAGCTGAATGTGGTGGTCAGCTCAGCTAAGGACATCGAAGGTATTACCCGCACTTCTGCAATTGGACGCAAGGTATCCATCACCCACTTGATCCTCCCGACGGCGACTTTCCACGTATTCGATAGGTCCATCTGCTTCACGGCCTGATCTGCCCCCTTGAGAGCAAGACGAGGATTCTCAGCACTAATAGCCGACACCTCTTGTGACTTATTATTGCCATCTTCGACGGGTTGGTGATGCGACAGGGGAAAAATATGTTCGGGGGTGGGGAGTTGAATGTGTCCCTGTATAGTAGCTTCTTCGGCGGTAGAATCGACATCTTCGATTGGTATACTTGGGGGGTGTCGTAGTCGTACAGGTTCGGAGGTGTAATCTCGACCTTTATGTGTAGTGTGACCGGCTGCGTCGGCCGCGCAGCTCCCCCTGTGCCATTCCCGAGGACACATCGGATATCTGCACGCGAGATGTTCAGTTGATTGAACGAAAGGGAATTCTCAAAAAAAACTAACCGCTTTGAGAGGCTAGGGGTATCGGCATCTCATGGGTGCCTATAAGGATGTCCGGATGTACAGACCGCTTCGCATAAAGGCAAAGAGTGAGACGCGAAGACGGCTGTGCAAGACTAAATATAACTTTTTAGCCATAAATTTGAGGGAAAGAGGGAAGATGTACAATGGGTCCAGGATCTGGTTCCACTTCGCGATCTGTCTCTCAACCGGAACGTCTGCGGTCTTCGCCGTTGTCTCAGGGTTGGATACAGTGACGAAGAACTTCCTTTTCTTAATGAAATACTTCTTGATGCTTGGGATGTTAACGGCACGAAGTACTAAACAAAGGATTGAAAAATATCAAGTTATCAAAGAATTTGGTTTTAATAATAAGCACGAACCCGTCACTTCAACGCGTTGCTTGGATAGTCCAAGGGATTGTCTTCCGTGCGATTCGGCGATTTGAGTGCTGTTCGAGGATGGTTCTTCACGAACATCACTATGCAAAAGAAGAGATCGACGCACCCTTGTCCTGCGTTTTGCGATGCCGAGGGACCTGGGCTGGTGTAATGGGTCACCATCAGATGGGTCACTGTGGCTATCTAGTAGCACGCACGCATTCAGGAGCATTTCTTTATTCTCCGCATCTCGCTGAGTTGCCATTCTACTAGAGATTTTAGTGCGTACTGGAGGAGAATGTTATGGGGGTAGAGTGAAGCACGAGCGTCTCCAAGTGAGTAAACACACGTACGCAAGCACATCCTCGTTCTTGTACCTTAGATCTGGATTCATTCGCAGACGTCGTTCCAGATGCAGCATTCTTAGCCATGTGGCCGGAGAGTGCCGAAAGTAATCTAGATGCCACAAACGAAACCGGTGTGGAATTCTCACATGACAACTTCCCCTGAATTTCTTTCCTATTCAGGCTTATCAAGCCTTCCGAAATCATCAAGAAAAAAAAACATTTTTGAAAAGCGGATTGGCTGTGTCCCGCGCGTCTGAACCTGAACGGCCTGAACCTGAACTCGGACGAATACACGTTCGCCCACTTCATTTACCAGACTTCCCTTCCCACACACATCATCCTAGTGGTTTACCGTCACACCAACCATGCATAGAAAGCCCATAAACGCCTCTTTGTCCGTAGTTACATGTGCATGGAATACAAATTCGAAAAAAAAAAGGTAGCCAGGTGGCGGTGGGGTCCAAGAGGGAGCGGTAGGCCATTCGAGCTGAGCATAGTGTCATGCATTAACAAAAGGAAGTAAAAGTACGCACGTTGTTCCTTGCTTCCGCATTCTGAGGAGGAATCTACCTCAGGCTGCGTGTCCCTGTCGAAGAAATGCGGCGAACTTTGGTACCTGGCAGGAAGTGCGTCAACTCGGACTTGGTGGAAATTAGAACTACAAGAGAGACAGAGCACTGACAGAGCAGTAATCAGCAAAAAAATTGTGGGAGTGATTGAAGGAGGGTACTCAGGTCATTTCGGAGGCGCGCGCCTTTTGGCTCATTCAATTATCGCATCGTGGCCGCAACGGTTGACAACCTCTTCCCGATATACCCGCAGGCGATTCCGATTCCGACTTATCACGACAGATGACTGGCATACAGCCTCATTCGCCCCGTCTTCATGCGCCTCTCGACGAAAATGCCAATGTTATCACCGTTGCCCTCGGCCCCCTCCAATGATTCATCGCTTTTCGCGTCGTCTCCCTCCCTGCGATCCCGAGTACCGTTCATCATCCAAACAGTGAGCGACTGCATGTTGCAAGGTGTCGACATACAGCTCAAGATCTTCCAGACTCTCCTTTCCTCGTCCAAACTTCCCCACCATTCACGGCAAACTACTCGTAAACGTACGTGCTTTCGTTCTGTGCTCCCTTTTCTCTTCCTTGACGGATGGACTGGCCCTCCTTCCACGTTTCGGCCTTTCAGGCTACATGAATCACCACAGGATGAACCACTCTTCCGGACACGACGACACAAGCGCTCAGTCCCGCAGCGCGCGACCCGTCTGACCGCGTGACTGCTGGCTCTGTCTGTTGGGTGACGGAGAGCGTTCGCAATTCTTACCAACTCGAGTACCTTCACAAGGCCTTTACTCTCGACCGATCGAGAGCGTACCCACTCACTTCCACTAGCTCTTCCGCATTTCGACTCTTACTCTTATTACTGCACCACCTCTTCCACCTGCTCCTCAAATGCTTTCCGAGCGCCCCGCTTTCCCGCTTGCTCTCCGTGGCACCCGCGTCGTCTTCCACTACTCAAGCAATTCTCCTCCGAGCTCGAGATTGAGGTCAAGTCATCCTCACACTATTCATCGAACTCATTAGTGGCGAGACTGACGCCGGGGAACCTCGGCCTGGGTGGATGAGAGTACTCGCAATGGAGATCATTCCCGGGTAAGGATCCCCTCTATACCTCATTTCTGGCACTGGCTTACTGGTGATCAGTGGCACTGATCATGCGATCGTCCGTACGAATGTATACTATACGTGCAGGCTTTGTAGCGATTCCGAGCTCATGCGCAGAGCGTTACGATACCTTGGCAACCGACGGTGACACCGCACGCCTCTAGCGCACGCGCCTTCGCCTCATAATATCCGCCCACAAGAGCCAGATTACCTCACACTCACCTCACGTCCCGCCTGCTCGGCGTCTCTGCGTAGATGCACAGAGTGGGGTGCCTGCGAGCGACTCTCGATCGCACTTTCATGGCCGCCACAGCTTGGGCAGCGCCACGGAGATGGTGGTGATGGTTGTCAGCGGGACTCGTTGGGATGATTGGCACTGAGGCTCGCTTGAGCGTGTAAACTGCAGCGATGAAAGTGAAATGGTGGTCTCCCCAATCGACGTTTGCCAACGGGCTGGCAATTCTTTTCCCGCCATCGTCTTCTTTCTATTAGAATCGATCAGCTCGACAAGGCCGATGCGCCGCTCATCTCGGAGGCGTACATATATCTCCTCGGCGCCCAATGCCTCGTCTCACTCTCCGATGGCCTCACAGGGTATAGCTTCCCTTCTACAACACCCTCGCGGTCCAAAAACCACCCACGGGTTCAACCGAGCCCGTGCCTGCACCGGGCCCACTCGACCCTATGACGCTCCCCGAGACCAAGCCAGCCCGCACTGGGCTACAAACTGTGCCGCGATGCTGAATGCGGACAGGTTGGCCCGCGCTTCTTGTGACCCTCTCCTTCCTCTTTATCACCCTCTCTCTCCGACCCGGTCCTAGGCGCGCTGCAGACGCGCGCTCGGTGTCTCACTGGCCACGTGACGCGTCCTTACTGCCGCCAAGGCCGCACTCCCACGTCGACGCGCTCGACAAATCGCAACACGCTCCATCTGCGTTCCGCCTCTCCGTCTCAATTGAGGGACTCACGTTTGGTTTAGCGGGAGCTGGCGCCGCACCACAGCTGCCAGGACTTTAGCGCGTAATTTGGGGTGCTTACGGACACTCATCGTTGGCAAGATCGTTGCCGCACTTTTCCTGGCCGGAATGCTTGGCTCGAGCTGGTTTGCGCTATGAGCTGTGCGCGCGATGCTGAACGCAGGCTGACCTGCGCTTCTTGGATCCCTCTCCTTCCTCCGTATCACGAACATCTCCATTCTCCAACTCCGTCTTCGGTGACGTCTTAGGCGCTTCAGACGCTCGCACTGTCCACCTCACGTGACGCGTTCCTGGGCCGCACTCCCACCACGACGAATCACAACACGCTTCGTCTGCGTTGCACTTCCCCGTCTCACCTGAGAGACTCTCGCTCGGTTTGGCGGGAGTTAGCAGAGGTGGCGTTGCACCACTGCCGAGTATCGCGAACCACCTTGAGCCAAGGGTTCAAGCTAGGAAAAGCGCGGCAGCGACGAGCGCCCGTAAACACGCCAAATCACGCAGGCAATCGTCGGCCGATGGCGTTCTACTCTTGCCAGCTACTGTTCAACACTCGGGTGAAAGATACGCGGAAACCTCCGATTCCCAAGGTACGCGCTGCATAATATGGTGGGTTCTGAGCTATATCCGATAGTCACAGATCTGATTAATCGCGTAGAGTAAGGGAAGCCGCATCCGTACCGCGTGAGGTGCCAAGTGCATGGATCTCTGAGGACCGCCTGGCCGTATTATCTGGCGTGCCTGCGGAATAAGTGAGGAAGGAAATGCAAATTGCGTCAATCGGTCGACTCACCACCTAGTAGTAGTAGACTGGGCCCAGGTCACCTCGTGTCGGTCGATGCGGAGGGAACTGGCCCATGGCTTTCCTTTTGGACAGTGGATATGTTCTTCTTAAGTTATGTGCGCTTTACGATGTTGCGATATTACTTTCCTGTCTGTTGGGGTCTCGATCGATCCAGTCGTGCATCCACATACTGTAGCAGGATCTGACCAGAATATAGCCATACTGACTAATCGAAATCCGTCGTGAAATTTTTGCACGGTCCTTCTTACAGCCTGAGCTATCTGATATGTCTCCCCTGGGGTTCACAAAATCCACTATATGCCACCTGTATACGCCATAATTTTGTTCCTTTCCTTTCGGTTCTTCCGAAGCTACATATCTCTACTACTGTACACTACTGCTGTATTCTCTTGCAGTGCCGAAACCGGTGAGCTAGTTCATTTTTCAAGTCGTAAAACCCCTGGAGTGTAGAACATGTTGCGACCGCATGGATGATGCGACACGGAGCCCTTCGATACGGGCGAGCGGCGATCGTAGCGGCGAAGCTGCCCCATTTGGACAAAGAAGCTATATGCCGCGAAACTGCCTCAAGTCTTCTTCCCTTCTTCCACCTACCTACACTTTGTGGTCTTTCCCGCATCACAGACATGACTTGTGCCTCCTACAAACCCAGGCTGTTGACCAGTTTCATTTCCGGACAGATGGAAGCATGCACTGGGATACACATCTTCACGGTGTTGGTTGGACAATTGCGGGAGCGGGTGCTACTGTGGTACGTGCTTATCCCCCTTGCAGTTGACAAAGAGGCAATCACTAGTACGCGTTTGCTACCTTCAAGGATCTCCTTCTGTTCGGTAATGGAGAGCATCCACAATTAGTACAACTCGAGTACTTCTACAAGACCTTGATCGAGAGCGTACTCACGAACGACAACCAACTCTTCCTCAAGATCACGGTGTGTCTCTCCTTCCTTTTACCTATTCCGAGACCTGTATGCCAATAATTGTCATCAAGTCACTCTCATGTTCACAACATTCCGAGCTCCCACCTCTTCCTCAAAACATTCCGAGTACTCCGCTTTCCCGCTTGCCCTCCGCAGCACCCGCATTGTCTCCCTCTCACTCAAGCGATTCTCCTCCGAGCTCGAGACGGAGGCCAAAAATTACCCTCACACTACTCATCAACTCACTATCGGCGAGACTGATTTTGGTGAGCATCGGCCTGCGTGGATGAGGAGGGGTGCTCGCGATGGAGATAATGCTTGAGTAAGCTTTATACCTCAATTCTGGCACATTGGCTTACTGGTTACCACGAGATCCGTATATAAGTTATGCGTGCAGACTTTGTAGCGATGCCGAGTTCATGCCGAGTTACTGGCAGCACCTCTAGCGCATGCGTCTTCACCTTTTCATATCCGCCTTCAAGCGCCTGGTCACCTCACGTCCCACCTTGCTCGACGTCTCTGCGCAGATGCACGGTGTGGGTATTCCTGCGAGTGACTCTCAACCGCACCTTCATAGCTACCACGGCTTGAACAGCACTGCGGAGAATGTTGGCGACAGCTGCCAGTGCGACAGTGTCGAACGTCGTTTGGATGATTGGCACAAAAGGCCGCCTGAGCGCTCAAACTGCAGCAATGAGAATATAATGGTGTGTCTCCCCGATCAACGTTCCACCGACAGACTAGCAACCTTTTCCCGTCGTCGTCGTCTTCTTTCTGTTAGCATCGATCAGCTCGACAAATGCGGATGCACCGCATATCTCCTCGGAGTGCAATTCCTTGTCTTACCCTCCGACGGCCTCGCTGGGTATATCTTCCCTCTCTACAACGCCCTCGCGGTCCAAAGCCCCCGCGCGTTCGACTGGGCCCGTCGTGCACCCGGCGCGCCCAACCCTACTACACTTCCCTACAGTATACCGACCAGCCCCGGCTGGGCCACGGCGATGCTGAACTTAGGCTGCCGTGCTTCTCACATCCCTCTCCTTCCTCCTTACCACGAACCTCTCCGGACTCCATCTCCGGTGACGTTCTATTCTAGCCAGGCTAGCCTCCTCGGCACACCTTAGATGCCCACCCACGTGACGTGTTCCTAGGCACTCCCGCGGCGCATCGTCGCCGCTCGACGAATTACAACACGCTTCATCTATGTTGCACCCCGTCTCACTCGAGGGACCCACCTTCGCACCCTCGGCTTCGCGAGAAGTGGCGGAGGTGGCGTCGCACGACAGCCACCACGAGTTGCCTGCCAATTTTGGCGTGCTTACGATCCCGAGCGCTCGTCGTTTTCGCGCTTTCCCTAGCTTGGACGCTTGGCTCTAGCCTCTAGGCGGTTCGTGATACTCGAGGTGCTCCAAAATGTAGATTACGTTATTACCAGGACACGGCCATCCGTTACTTAGACGGGCGATGATGTCACCACTGATTGTGAATTTGTGATGTTATCAAATCACTACTAAAAGTACAGAAGAGTAGCTCCTCCAGTGTACCCGAGGAATTCCTGCCAGGAGGTTTATTACTAGTAATTGATGGAAAGGTTGACACAGTACGGGAGGGAGTGGACGATGAATACCGTAAGCATCGCTTCAGGTAAGAAAGGATGTCGTACGAGACAACACGGCATTTTATCAAGATATCACAGTACTGTAGTCGGATACACGATACGGTAGGACCAACTTCCGTTCCGAGTCCTTACCAAATCTGAGCCCCCGATGCCCACATGGGACCTGGAAAAATTACTATCCGCGAGCGAGTACATTGGCATGTGCTCCTATGACCTTTGGTACGTAGAGATGACGCCCTTGGAAGTCGGAATACCCTCGAAGAGCAGGTCGATGGGATTTTCGGTAGCACCACACGCGATCTTTGGAGACATCATGACGCTACGGGAGAGGCGAGGGCGGGAAAACCATAATGGATAGGTGGCATACTGTAGGCCTTTATGACCCAATCCCATCCCAAAGTACAGTACTATCGACTTTTGCTTATGCTGGGATATTTAAGTCAGGACGTCCTCATTCCGGAAGTAGGGAAAACAGAAAACCGAAGTGCGTAGAAGAAGACTCCAATGGCGATTGCTGAATTGCCAGCTGTGATAACTTAGGAAATTCGAGTTCTCGGCAAGTCGACCAGTTTACCAGTTTACCGGATGTCACCGGTAAATGGGTAGCCGGTACCGGTACTGTAGTACAGTATATCAGAATCCTCGATGATAACGATATAACCACATCCTGACATTTTTTCCTCCGTATACTGCAGGTGGCTGAAATGCGCGTGGGAGACTCTCTCAATGCAAGAGTCTTAGTGAATTCTCGACACCGGATGATATGCATAACACCACACATTCCCATTTCCGCTGGGTCCTACCGACTCCTACGTTGGGACCCACATCCCCACTTTTGTTGCCCATGTCCGCATCGACTGTGACGCTTCCAGGTGGTTCCGAGTATCCTTTCTAAGCTTAAGCGGAAACCATTGATCTTGTCATCTCATTTGTCCCCGGTCTCCTGTACATGATGTAGGTCGAACGCCTCTATCTCACGTAGAAACGGTCAAGAGCCCGTGCGCGGGATTTCGAAGCTCGTAGCTCGTTCGTGCCCTTCGTGCGCGCCATATACGATGTTACAATGTCGATGCATCGCCGAGGATTGAGACTGCAACAGACGTCTAGCATCGGTGATAAGGATAACTATGGAACAAAAGATTTATATAGTACGTACATTTTACCGCTTAGCGCTGCACCAAGGGCGGTACCATCGGGGCTTGTAGAGCGAAGGCAACGTTTTGCGCCCCCAGCCTGAAATTTTTGCTGTATAACACACGTACGTGTACGAGTGTCAATAAAAGGTATCTCCTGCGCGTATCTTACTACTCACCTTTCTGCGTGGCCTTGAAAAGCTCTGCTCTCGCCACGGTGACGGTTTGGCCTAAGCGCTGACGAACAGTTTTTTTTCGCGGTACTGAGAGAAAATCCAGGTAGGACAATCAGCCGCCCATGACATCAGAAAACCCAGGGAAACAAACATACAGGATCTCTGTCATCAAACGGATGCCATACCGCTTCACTGTCAACCTGACCTGGCAGTTAAGTCGCCCGCACGTTGTTGTAGCCCTTCCGTGGGTGAAGATGCCTCTGCCGGTTGTTCTCGTGGGACAGGTTTTTGTGTTTGAGGTGCCGGGTAGCATGGGCAGTAGCATGAGTCAGCAAAAAGCACGTTTTCATGCAGCACCAGGACAGTAGGTGCCGCGTAGGGAGCGGCTGCATCTGATAGGGCCTCTGCCCTCGGGTGATGGGTAGCGTGAGTATCATGGATAGGAGACGACGACGAAGCTAACCGATGAGCATGTTACTGTATGCGCGGTGCCTAGCACCGTCGATGCAGGGGTGGAGTCGCGTCGGCCCTTCCTTGAGGTGGCTTCCTCCAGGATAGACGACACGGTATGTGTTGCGCCTGCCGGGGTATTTGGCGAATCATGATGATGGTACACATAGGACGTCGAACGTGGATTCTTCAGGCGGGGTCGAGGTAGATGTGTGATAGGACGGAGCTACTGCAAGGGGAAGGGAGGGAGAATGGGAGCTCGAGTCCGTCTCAGTCTGAGCTTGCATAGCCATACAAGAAGTAGGGACAAGTCACGGTAGTGGAACTCAAAGAGCCGGGCTGGACGGAAGTGCTGACTAATCGGAAGTTTGTCTCACATGAATTCCGTCTCCTCTCCACAACCTTTGTGCGGCCCTTCCTGCAGCCATCTGATAGTCTTCCCTGGGTTTATAGAATCCGAATACCGTATGTGCCACCGGCATATGCCAAATGTCGTTCTTTCCCTTCCGGTTCAAGGTGTGCTCTGAAGAAAGGAAAAAAGGAAAATTTATCTGAAGCTACCGTGACTGGTATTTTACAGCGCCGCAGTGATCCTGTCCTGTCCGTTTCCCGCTAAATTTGGGTCTCAATTGCTCAAGGTGGAATTGCTCAAGGTGGACAAATCGGGATCTTCCAGTGCTCACGGCAATGGCAGTGGAACATCTGAGCGGAATTCTGATGAATTTTATCTGTTTGTGGATTCAATTGCAATAATCACCGTACGTCTTCTGTTCCTTTTTGTTATGGCGCAACAATCCACAAGACGATCTACTATGAGAAGGGAGGTGCACGAAGAAAAGTGCGGTATACTGTACTATTGTAGAAAAGCCCGTTTGGGGTCGTGGAGCCCTGGCCCGGGACG
>WTXE01000444.1:0-18775 GCA_022496225.1 Russula aff. rugulosa BPL654 | reverse complement strand
AAAGAGAGCCAGCGCGCACGCTGTGCACGGGAAGTGCTGGTCATATTCGAGCTAGCATACGCTGAATGGAAGGCGCTTGGAGACAGTAACTGCGATCCAAGACCTCGAGGACTCGAGAGATTTGATCGAGGTATGTTCACTGGCCGTAAATTCATTTACAAATTGTCTCAATGTGTGAACACCTCAACAGGTTATGTCCTCACCCGCATTGTGCAGAAAGGCGCAGACGCTCTTGGCGCTCTAAAGGAGTACGATCGCGAACTCGAAGTTCTTGAGGATCTACTCAACCAGCGCCGTTGGAGACGCGGGAGACGCGGGAAATGGTACGACAGGCGAGCTCTGGTACTAACAAGGTACTGTGACAAAAGTCCTGAAACCCTGAGACGTGCGGTGCATGGCTTGCTGGACTCTCTGAATGATCGGGATACGCATCTCGGTGAGTGTGCCTGATAACACTTTTAATATTCAATTCCCAATCATCGCCACGTAGTCTACCGATCTAGTCTGTTCCGAAGACTCACAGCACTGGAGAAGAAATTGGGTATCAATGCAGAGGAACGACACCAAGACGATCTGCTTGCCATCGCTGAAGACATATACATCACAGGCATCCGAATACGGGACACTCCCGCACCTTTAGATCAAGAACACATGGTACAAAAGGTGCCACCTGACACGCACACAAAGGAGAAACAAAGAGTCCTGTTGTTTCCTATTGTAAAACCGGCTAGTAAGGTCGCCACACCCGCTGATGGCGTTCTCAGGGTACGAATCTCTTTGATCTTTGACATTCGTGTTTTAATGCCAATCAAGGGCGTCCAAAAGGGCAAATCCATCTGGAAAGGAGAAAGCGAGGAGGTAGTCAACGTCGAGACTTACGCCTTACAACACTATGAACGCCTTGGTTACAAAGGTTATCATTGTGAAGGCCGGATCGTCACGACGCTCTTCGGCTTGTTGTTTTGGGACATCATTTTTGCTCCTATTCCGGGAGCGTTCGAGACACCTTATCAGACGGCCCCGCTCGACATATTTGAGGACACCTTTTATCATGCACGGGAAGATCTCATCGAAAACCGCCTTGACGAGATTTCCAGAAATAATGCACGCCAAATTATACAAAACGTAGACGATGAGCATCGCGAGCGTGAGACATGGTGTTTGGGTGTGCGCTGGGAACTGTTCCCTAAAGAGGACCTCCTGGAAATAGCAGAGGTAAGTGCGGACTCTGGAAAGTTCTTCACGTGGATGACATTTCGTGCAGTGTTTCAAAGGGGAGGCCTTAGCTTGTTTGTGTCGTGTTCTATGCGAAGATTATGCCCAGCGTGGGTCGGGGGTCCCTGATCTCTTTATCTGGAACTATGCAGAGAAACACTGCAAGTTTGTGGAGGTCAAGGGTCCTGGAGACAGGCTGCAGGAGAATCAGAAAGTACGAATTTCTTTGGGATGTCAAGCTGAATGCACGATATTTATGTCTATCAGCTTTGGATTGACGTTATGCAACGCGCAGAGGTCAGTGTCGAAGTATGCCACGTAGAAGAGCAGGGCAAGTCTACTACAAAGCGGCAAACCAAGGGAAAGAAGCAGTCAAAGAAGAGACGGGCCACACGGAAGAAACCGAAACCTGTCGACTGCGACGTGGAGACGACTGAGACCGTGATATCAGGGTGGGAAGACGAGGATGAATTAAACGCTTCACAATATCTTCAAGGAGATGACCAAGGCTCCACCCTAGTCAGGAAGCGCTCTGTGGAAGACACCATGCGTGGTACCGAGTTGGGGAACAAGCTCACCCCGAAGCGCCCGCGTACTAGTATGCATGAAGCAGATTGAGCGATACATTGTCCCATTCACACTGCGGGCTATAACACCAGGGTGTGCGCCGTGATTCACAGTTAGCCGCATTTCCTGAAGTTATCACATCCCAGAGGACAGTCGTCGTAGGACGCGGTTAAATACAGGGTCACAAATGTTAGTGAGATTCAATACTTTTTATGTATTGCCTACCCTTTGAAATCTTTATTCGAATAATCCTTTGTGCGTAGTACACGATTGTTTGTGTGTCGTATGACTTTGAAGGGAGGTCTGGGGTTACACTATTACTCGATAATAGCTGGCGGGTAATTCGCAATTCACACATCCTCATGGCCGTTAAGACCGAACATGTGTGACATAGCTCCCGTACAGTATAGCACCCGTTAGCACCCGTTTGTTGGTAACTTGGTTTATGAAGGTAAAATTGCATATTGGCCCTGGCGTTCGATGCACATGTGATGGTGGAAGTTCACACGGACTCTCCCAAGTGGACCTGGGGATTACAGAATTTCCTGGTCCCATCGGTTCTAGTGCGTCTAGGTTAGTATCGCAGTCCTGGGCCCGATAAAGTCATCAACTTCCTGAAAACTCCAGCGTCAGCCACAATCCGAGCAAAAGATTTGGACAGCGGCCATCGGCGCATCACTACGTATCACCCGCGTTGCACTGTTGGTGAGACTTTTTATTGGATTCGATCAGTCGGCACCTTGATTGCATTCTTTGATAACTGGGTAATTAGATCATGATGCTGATTTCGGCGGATCAGCTGGCCAAGGCCATGACAAAAGATCTGCGCTATACCCTACTAGTGAGGCCATATACAAGCGTGCCAGGGACGGTGGAGAGTTTTGCCATAATTTTCATAATCTATCCAAATCCTATCAACGTGGACTTCGGAGCTGCGCATGGCGACTACTCGGAACAAGTCGGGAATTCGCCCATATGAAGAAATTTTCGCAGGCTGTACAGTGTTGTGGTCGAAAATTCACTTTATTTCACGGTTCAAGCTATGATACAAGTTTGCACATCGTGTAGCTGTGAGTTCAACAATGGTGTTGTAACTGTGTATTGTTTATAGAACGGCAGGGGCGCTCCGTGTCGTGGCGTGAGCGGCAATAGATCTCTATTGAGTTAATTTTTTTTAAAGCGCCACATGGAACTCTTCATTGTGTTGAGTGCCATCGGGCGTTGCCTCCCCACGACCGTTGCAACGTGGATATTAACCAACCGTTTGTTACTATGCCGGACTCACGCACCCGCAACGCCCACGCCTATTCCTAGACGTGAAACGGGAGGTTAGTGCAGCTGCGGTTCTTCCTTTCGATCTCTGGCCTTCGGCCCTCTCCTTTCCTTTCCTTCCACTTCTTTTCCTCATGCCTTCTTTCAGCTGCTGTGCGGTCCATCATCTCGCCTTGGCTGTTCATGTTGGCCGTGGGCTGAACCCAGCTATCCTCGCTGGCGCGGGAAGGGAAACCTCACATGTTTATAACAACGAGTTCATCCTTACCACGATGGTCCCTCGATCCTTACCACTAGTACCCAGTACCGACAATTCGTCGCTGATCTACAAGCATCGAACATGGGGGACTGCCCACTCCAAGCACGGAGAGCTCACTTCGATGATAACGCTCTCTTGGCTCCGTGCTCCGGCTTCATCGATATACTGTCTCGTCATCATCGTCACCCCCCGCATCTCTACGCCTGCCTCGACAGCACAATGTCCAACTCGTCTCCAAAGCCGGGTTTCTGGGAGCACTACCGACCTTGAGGAGGGAGACCTCAGCCGTCCAGCGGAGTCGCTTTGGCCGGGACCGGGGGGCGAATTCTTGGTCTCCCTCGGAGGGTAACGCAGTATGTCATAGCTACTGCTTGCAATGGGTGCAGTGGCCTTCTTTGTTTTAGGAGGTACCGGATCAGAGGCGCGGTTGCACGCGGGCAACTGGACTACCAACCTAGCTCCGCATCCTTGACGACTCTTTGGAGAAGGGCGTTGACACGGTCCCCGTTCCTAGATCCCAATGAGACGGCCATCAATTATCGAAGGGGGTAGAAACGGACAAGAGAAAACCCCACCAGCGGTTCGGAATATCGCACGCAAGCCATCTTCCGTACAGCCCAGTTCTCCTATTGCGCCTTCCCAGCAGTCTCATTCAGCATCCCAATGTCGTACCAGGCCCCAAGTATGGATTCAGCAATGGATCTACGGTGCCCTCTACCCATTGCCAGAGGTACCGGCGCCGTCCGAATGACATTCGTTCCTCAGCTCCCGATGAGCTAGCGATCAGCCTGGGAAATGTTGTAATCCGATCCAATTCGAGATGGATGGGCAATGTTGCTAATAGTCGTGGGAACAGGCATGGTACATGGATGCCTGGAAGGCGGTGGTGGCCAGTTCGCAGGACGTTCGCACTTACGCACTACGCGACGTGCGAGCTCTCTCAGTTCCCCTACCGCGTAAATTTGAAGGAGGATTGTGTGTGGTGTTGTTATTTATGGGTCGGTAGTAGTTACCTGTTTTAGTAGTCGAGCAATGGACCGTGGGAATGTTGATACCTTTTAGGAGGCAACGGTGTGCCGGAATTGAACAATTGAAAAAAAAGCTGGTTTCGAAAGACGATTTTATGGACTTGGTAGAGTCAAAACGGTTCAGGAACGAGAAGGTACGACCTTCCCTTGCTTCGATTCACGAGCCCCAGCCTGGCTGACCGTCACCGCGTCGGAACTTTGAAGATCTCGTCGTTGCTTTGTTGGCTTCCCTTCCGAGGTCGTCTCTACTTAACATACAGAAGAAGATTGTCCCTCTCCTCCAGCTCGACGTTGTTGGCGTGAGTCCTTTCTCGAAATACCAACATCTCATCCTCTAACCCAACTTCGCTTTTGCCTCAGCTTCTCCCAACTGAGGTCGCCCTGCACATACTTTCCTATCTCCCATCAAAGACCCTCTTACGTTGCGCCTTGGTCAGCCAACGCTGGCGCACCCTTGCCGATGATTACACCCTCTGGAAACGACTGTGCTTCACGAAAAGCTGGCATTGGAAGAATCCCCGTTCACGACCCTATCTCGAGCCTTCCACCTCCCACCATACACAGCATGATACGGATGACGAAGGAATGGGCGACGAAGAAATTGAAACGACGCGTAGTGTGTTGACCGTAGACGACTCTGGTTTCGAATCTTTCGTCGCCGATGATTCTTGGGAGGATTTATCCTTAACAGTTCCAAGTCCAAATCCCCAAGGTTCCGTGGCCCGATTCCGGTCATGCACAAGTCCGGCCCACGGCACAAGCGCTTACTATCAGACGGGCGTTCAGAAGCTGGCTTCACACAACTCCTCTCCTGTTACTCCCACAGCGCATTCTGTTCAGCATCAGCACCCAAATTACAAGCTACTTCACCTCACCCACACTCGTTTGCGTCACCGCTTCCTCTCAGGATCCTATCGTCTCTCCACCCTTCAATCACGGGGATCCCCTGCTTCTCACACCAATACAATATATTGCCTCCAACTCTATACATATCCCGAGACTGGCATCCAGGTCCTCTTTACAGGATCTAAGGATCGTACAATCAAAGAATGGGACCTTGCTACCGGCGCCGTTCTCCGCACCATTGGAGGTGTCCATGAAGGGAGCGTTCTGAGCATTTGCGTCTACGGTGACTATCTTGCTAGCGCAGGGAGTGATAGTAACGTCGTTGTATGGGATCTTGTGGGAAACAAGGTGGTGAAGGTCATTGACGATCACGAGGACAGCGTCTTATGTGTTCGTTTCGATGACGCGCGCTTGGTATCATGTTCGAAAGGTGAGTTACTTATGGAAGTGCTACTGCCACAACTGACGTCCCACCACAAGACCGTACCGTCCGAACCTACCCCTTCCCGGATCTTGACCCACAGCACATTATGACTGGTCATCGTGCCGCGGTTAACGCACTTTCCTTGTCGCCGACTCATATCGTGTCTGCATCAGGTGACCGCTCTTTGAGACTTTGGGATGCCAATACAGGTGCACTTTTACGCACTTTCGAGAACCATCACAGCAGAGGGTATGTCACCTAGCCCTATCTCATCGGATTCCCGATATATCCTCTGCCTGTCTTACGTCCTGTTCTCCGCAGCATTGCATCCATCGATCTGGATTTCCCCATCGTGCTTTCGGGCTCCTCAGACAAACATATCAGGCTCTTCAACCTCGAGTCGACGCTTGGCTGGTCCACGTCGTCGGAATTTGACGCACAAGCGGCAATGCCATTGCCTGTGGCGCCTCTTCTGGACGAGGATTCCAGTGAAGAAAATGCCCCGCTTGCGGTCTGTCAGAATTGTGGAGTTAATATCGGCATTATTGATCCTACACCGAATAGAGCAGCATCGAGCGAGAGACCACAAAGATCCCGCCAGCAGTGTGCACACAGCGAACTGGTTCGCAATGTCGCCTTGGGTGCAGATTTTGTAGTCAGTGGCAGCTATGACTTTGGTGTCAAGGTGTGGGATCGCAAAACCGGACACCTTGTTACCGACCTCGTGGGGGGACACACCGGCCGCATATTTTCTGTGGGCTTTGATTGTACAAAGGTGGGTGCCCACTATTTTTTCTCTTGTATTCTATGTCTAATGGATGCTACAGGTGGTGTCTTGTGGAGAAGATCAGGTAAGTAGATGAGTACCACTTCAACGTTCCCGATGCTCACGGGTCTCTCTTTCACGGGCGTAGCGGATCTGTATCTGGGACTTTGGGTATGGCATGGATACTTCCTTTGTAACGTTGTAACTCCGTGACAGGCAGCGGCGCCTCGGCATCCTCAGTTGACTGACTCTCCAGCTTCCCTGAAAGATAGTATACCCTGCTACACTTAGCCATAAACATTCTACCTTACTTCTCGATATACCTTTAGCATCTCGAAAGCTGCAAGCAATGTAATCTCTGCTCGGTGACGCCGTCTCGTCTTTCCTGAACTGCCCACGGTTTTCGTTCTCACCTCGTTTTTGAGGTATTAGTTTTCTGAGAGGCCGTAGTAACTCACGGCGCTCATCTTTGCTGGGTCCTGACATCTCGGTGTCACCTGCCAGTCGATTCTTTGTGGGACGTGCCACACGCGTGTGTCCCCGTCAGATTCTACCGTCGGCTTTCTCCGGACTGGCAGAACGAGGTGGGCCGTGACATTCGCGACTTATCTCGTCTGCCCAGTCGCCTACGTCCACACTCGAGCGCCGAGACAGGAGTCGACGGCCTGTTGGTTCAGATCATTACTCGCTTTTTTTTATCAAACGTACACCAAGGTCGAAGAGATCCCCCGGTTCTCGCGGAACGCCACCTCTTCCACGGTTTATCTCTAGAAGCAAAAGGCGCAGTCACTGGAAGTCAAACCTTCGCTCGTTCGTTGCCAATATTTTAGTGGCACATTCTCCCCTTTTGGTATCGGGTGGAACGAACACGCCTTGGGAAGTGGAACCCTGTTGGCTTGACTAGGGAATATTCGAGGTATTTGCCCGTTAATCGCCATATGACCCGAAGCAATGCTTCCTAGATCCGGCATGCCGGCCCGGCTTTTCAACATACGTATCCTCCCCATCTTCTTCTGCCCCTGCTGCCTGCCCCTGTATGGACTGCATGGACTATCTTCACCCCGTAGATTGATGGTCTATTATTCAGCTATGTTTCACTCACATCAAGGTTCCAACATCCACCACCCCCCCTGTGGCTGCAAGTATCCACACCATTTCGTTTGTAAAATTCAAGTTACCGGGCTGCGACGTAGTCGGCGGCTCGGGCTCGGGTCGGTCAACACGTGGTCCCGCGACGTTTCACACCTCGATCTGCAGGTTTACTTGCTTCACAGAGAGTTCGTAGAGCCATATGTGTGGCTCTGCAAATTGCCCATATCTGGAATGAGCTTCCAACGTGTATTTCCCCGCGCTGTGCTATCCATACGTCTGTCGTCACACGACGCCCTTTTATTTTATTTTTAATCAGGACCCCCTCCACACCCCCTCGTCCAACATTATATTCCCCGCCCTGAACGCCGGAAGATGTGGCGTTATGAATTGGGATGCAAGAATGGTAACGGCAGGAAATCCGGGGTCATTTTGTAGGTTCTAGTCTCGACTGTGTTGTTGCCACATAACCGTCAGCCACTTAGCTGGAACGAGAAAGAAACTCCACCGGCATCTGCTTGTTTCGACTGGCTTAATGCTTAGTGAAATGCATTAACTATCTCCTTGTGACTTTTCCAAGTTTCCAAGTACAGGCCATCAACACGGACATTGCTTCCCCGAGTACCTGAACGTTTCTCTACGATGTTCGCACGCAATATCATTACAGACTCGAGGCGCTATCAGAGGAATGGGATAAAAGGCGTGCTGATGTCTCGGAGGCCTGACAGACTTCGCAGCTCTACGATTACCGTGCTTTGCGATATTCTACGCCCATTCGACCCGCCTTCAAGTTGTTGCTCCATCGCTAGTACCTACGCCAGCATGTCTTCGCTCAACAATTCACCGACTCTGTCGCCATCGTCTACTCCTCCCGACTCGCCCTCCAGCGACGTCCGTGCTCTCTCTCTCTCGCCAACTCCAACCGTCCAAGGACCATCCTTTTTCATACTCCCGGACCTCATCGGCCATTGTCCATTCTCCCCCACGTACCACGATGACGGCGACGCTATCGCAGCAGAGTCTGTCGAATGGATAATTTCCCACTCCCCGCACTTTACCCAGAAGCAGGTAGCCAAGATGCGCGGCTTGCAAGCTGGCCAACTCACTGCCTACTGCTACAATAATTGCGCATCGGGCTACCTCCGCGTCGTGAGCGACTTTATGTATTACCTCTTTCACTTGGACGATATCTCCGACGGTCATTTGGCCCGCGATGCTGAGGGCCTTGCGAACTGCGTCATGAATGCATTCGAATGGTCGGATAACTATCGCCCCTTACGCAATCAACAAGGCGGCATCCAGGTCCAAGAGATCAGCGCAGCAAAGCTTGCGCGAGAGTAAGTGTCGCCTTCACGATACACTCCCCACCTAAGCTTACTCATCACCTTTGCTATTCAGTTATTGGTCGCGTTGTATTCGCGACTGTGCCCCAGCTGTCCAACAACGGTTCAAGTCACACATGCAAATGTTTTTCGAAGCCGTACAACAACAAGCGCTCGACCGTACGGATGGAAATGTCCCCGACTTGGATACCTATGTCGAGTTGAGACGGGAGACGTCCGCATGCAAACCCGTCTTCGATCTCATTGAATATTCCCTTGATCTGGAGCTGCCCGATGCTGTTGTGGAGCATCCTGTGATTGTGGCGCTCAATAACGGCGCCAACGACCTTGTGACGTGGTCTAACGTGAGTGCCCGTCTTGTCGCCATCGCCGATCCCCATCTGGCCAGTGGCTAACAAAGGAGCGCCCAAACAGGATCTATTCTCATACAATGTCGAGCAATCTCGCGGCGATACGCATAACATGATCTGCGTCTTTATGACTAATGATGGACTCGACCTCCAGCAAGCCGTAGATCGCATCGGCGAGTTGTGCAAGCAAACCATCGATACTTTTGTCGAGAATCAAGCGCGAGTCCCCTCGTGGGGAGACGATATCGACCAGGACGTTAAGCTATACGTGAATGGCTTGCAGGAATGGATCGTCGGATCGTTGCATTGGAGTTTCATGACTACGAGATATTTTGGCAATAACGGCGGAGCGGTAAAGGCGACTAGGATAGTTGAGCTTCTTTCCCAGCAGATCAGAAAGGTTTGAGGTTTGAGGTACGAGTGATTAGATCACCGATATGTGTGTAGCTGGAGGCGGTGCTGCTGTTGTAGGATATGATATACTGTCATGATCTCTCTTCCTTTGGAAAATAAAATTATTCGTGGATCGTAAACTAGTGAACTCTTTCAACATTTTGGAAATTCGTTTGAAAGTTTGTTGCGGGTGTTACAGGGACCGTGACTCGATACGGTACCCCAACCACGAATCTGCTGGGATGTTAATGTAATTGACTCCAACTTGGTCGGCATATTTCTGGTTGTGTGTACGGATAAGGTCCGCATCGGCAATTGCGCAGGGACCACAGACGGGACCGCTAAATCTAACGCCCGCTAGTGCAGAGCCACCATCACCGGCATACAGTATCGTGTCCGTGGCCCCCACATTTACAGTATGTGGATCTGAACATTGACATGTTGACAGTTGGAGACGTTGGGACCTGACACGTAACCTGCGTACGATCGTCCGGCAATAAGCCACTGCGCCGCAATTCCCTCTAATTCCAAGGAACGAAACCTGCATCACTGTACGTCACGTACTACGCACTGAGTCACCGAGTAATCCACTCGAGAGTCAAGGTTCACCATCAGAGCATGCTACGTAGGTTTTGTGCCTATAGGCTATGACGCACGTTTATTGACGGTAAAAGGGTTCGAACAATAAACTTGGTATGCCGGGCCCAAAATGTGTCCGATCTCCTTGCACCTGGCAGTCCGTGTCGGAAGAACGATATCCACCCTTACTGTATGGCCTACGTAATTGTTTTTTTTTTGGTGTCTTGACTCAGAAGAGGTGCGAATGGTGGCGCGGAGGATGCCGATGTTATTTGCGGCTGCAAGGCCAAAGTGAGGTCAAGCTGTATCCAGCGCATGGAACTGAACCATGAACTTGAAGGGACCAGGATGCGCAGGATAGATCCTTCGGCAAGGCTACATCGTTCCCATACCCCATGCATCATGACTGACCACCGGCAATATCATTCACTGCGATCGAAGCTGTGACGGTTGTGAGATACTATCGAGCAAAACTCCACAAACTGACGGAAGCTGCCAACGATACACGGAAAATTCATTCACAGCATTAGGTATAAACATGGACGTACAGGTGTAGGCTAGAAAGGATATCCGAGTCCGGAACTGAATGCGCCTTTCCAGCCTGCGTGAGCCGTCTAGTCCGAGAGGAAAAATATTCTTCAGCTGTCTGGCCCGACAAGTCAGCCCGCGCACCCAACAGTAACTGGGCTCTCTTCTCATATCGGTTTCCTCAGTCATATCAGGTCGTTCCTCTGCCGTACGCCCTATGGCCCGGCGCAAGGTGCCAGTGGATGAAGGCTACCCAGAAATCTGCCGCAATACACCAGCCAAATTCTGTCCGATGCTGCGTGTCGCCTAGGCTGGTGCCAGACTGCCAAAGTTGACAATTTAGATGGAGGCCGAAAAACAAAATTGGACTGAAGAGTTAACTTCAGCAGGTTCGAACTCGATACGAAGCTCGAATCTTGCTACTAGTATCAGTAAGGCATGCAGAGAGTGCACTCGGAAGTCACCATGGGTACCGCACCAAGGGAATACCCAGGTGTTTCTGCGGACTGCGGGCCCCCAGCTCCTTCCAAAACTGCGCTGAGGGCATCGCGCCTTTGCATTGGGAGGGCTGCCAATGCCAGGAGTACGTTGGTCGTCGTTTGTACTAGAAGTATCCCCGTCACGGTAGCGCCATCACTGAACGACTTTTAGTGTCGGCGCTTCCATTTCCGCTGTTACCGCACCCTACCAGTACCTTGCGCCGTCCAAATTGCAGGGTTTTCATTTCTGCTCCCGTAGTGTGTAGATGTAGCTTGGCTAATTCGACTGACTACTCGTCACTGGCGGCTTGCTATCCGATTCTCGTTCGAATTCTGCGACAAAGTCTTGGACTGTCCCATCAACAAGTAATTGCAAACCATTCTGCTCGATATCGAAAAAGTTCCAATATCGAACGGAATGGTCTGCCAGTGTACTCTCAAAACTCCCCAATTTTTCGCCTTGATGAAATGTCTTCGCATTCTCTGACAAGTGTCAAGTTTCCAGTCCGTCCATTGGCGTTCGGAGGCTCTCGATCACGTCACTGCGCCCCTACCGCCCGGTCTGATTCAGAGCCCACTTTTACGTCTTCTTCATCATACACATCTCTCCGCTCTCGGCCCGTGGAAGTCGCCATCCTTCAATTTCCACAATCGTGTCTACTACTGCTGACTCATCGTTTACACCTCCGTGCTCACCTTCAACAAATAATACTGTCCTTCGTGGACTTGTGGAACACCATGGCGGCGTCCCATGGCATTGCAGCTTCTGTTGCGCATCATACAATATATATATTTTCATGTGACAGCATGTTCGAGTGCGGTGAGATGCCACATCATGGTGTAGACATGTGGACACAGCAAGGGAGAAAATGACGAGCCAGTGAGGTTTACATAGAATTATGGAGCAAACCATTACAGAGACCCAACAATTTTTGTTTTGTCATTATCGGTTATTAATACCACGCTTGCGGTCAAGGGCATCATCCATCGGAAGAAGGACGTTCATCGCCTCATCTTCTGATATGAAATGGGCTCTGAGTTTGTCAAGACACAATGACGCTAACGCGACATTTGCGCCGAGCGCTTTAATTGCATCCTGGACAGATGGTGCACGCGAGTTCAGGTTGGGAGGCAGTGGGTAGCCTCCAACAAATCGGGACACGGTGTTTCTCCATGACATCAATGAGTTTCTGACGTTGAAGGGACGGCTGCCACAAATTCTTAACGAGATGAGGACAATGATGAAACCAAATAACAGACCGCCTGTTTAAACCAGTGATTTGGATGCAAAGATTTGAGAGCCTCGGCGGTCGTTCGCGGCGAGGGTTTTTTGTTGCCATCCGTGTAGGACTTAAACTGGCCCATCAGAAAGACAGTTTCGTTCGATGGAGATGAATGGCATCGTGCCATGACGTCCGGGCCAAACTGGTGCCTGGAATAAGAATTGCTGATGCGGTATCGTTATTAATCCAGTCTATAACTTCTTGATATTCTTAGCGGATTGCACCACACTAAGACCTGGGTTCATTGGAGCCTCTCCTAGAACGTCGACATCAACATCGTCATTATCCAGCGTGCGAATGTGGGCCATTTCGTCCGCCCAAGAAGGGGTGCATCGAAAATCGAAAACGAGGTGAAGCAGACTCGGTTGCGCAGTCTCGAAGCAGGTAGAGGATCCCAACCTCCTCAAAAGCACCTCCACGTGTGCCGGTCGTGACCAAGTCGTGATCGTAGATTTGCTTGTATCTGACATGGTTTGTCTGAAGCCACCTCATTATTGAGAGAAATGCAAGTGGTTCGACGATTTGTCCCTTATACTCTCATCCTCCACACGGAGACGAGCAATCCCGTACTCAACAAGTCGGTCAGTGACCGGTCCGTAAGTCGGTTTTTCGCCCTTAAGCAAGTGAGATTGCACAACCCACTGCTTCCGTAATTGCCACTTTCTAGTAGTAGTAGTCAATCTACCGTATCTCGAAAGGAGGAATCGGAAGCTGAAGGACAAACCTACCTAACTTAAGTCTTCCCCACTCAAACCCCATTTTACTTGAATTCGTAGGTCATCTCAGCTGAAGCGAACGATTTACCAGTATCGCCCGGAAGACAACGATATAATCATTAATGTATTGTTGAACAATTTGTGTGGCGATTCCAACCCATTTTTCAAGAAGTATTCCACGTAGGATACGGAGAAGCGATATCTGCCGCCAGTGAGACTCGTTTGATTGAAAAGGGGTATGTCCACTCACCGTCCCTGAAGATATTCCCGCATCCGTTGCTGTAGGAATTTCCCAGACTTTGATTCCAAAATGGACGCAGGGATGTAGCGTTCGACGAATGACTTCAGTTTCGGCCAGGTATCAAACATCCCCAACTCGTGGAACACATGAACCGGGGCAGCTTTGCCTACTCCTGAGGTCATAGCGTTCTGAACCTCTACCGCCGACAGACCGGTACCTGACACAACGAGCTTGATCGGGAACTTGGTGAAGACGTTAACCATTTCGCGGATGACTGACCGGAACGTGTCCGGGTTGTCAGATGATATGAATGAATGGGGATACATTCTGGAGGCCACCTGTGCTTCGTCCAGCCCCAAAACGACGCGTGAATTTGATAGAAATCATGACCAATGATGTCAAGGCGTTTAACTAGTTCGTCAAGAGCTTCATCCGAGGCGCGGCCAAGACAATCGATCATCCGAACGAAAGGATGCCGTTTCCACTAAAAGGGACAGCCTCGTCGGACAGCTGGAATAACAGCCAATGCGCTTATGCTTCTCCTCCAATTTCCCATCGACCTCGATCACGAGCTGTAGAAATACCGGAAAACGACTATGCGCGCAGCCAGGACTTTCCGGAGTTGCCTAGAGACAATCAGACGTTGACTGCTTGTTGAACAGCCCGTTCCCCTCTATCGACCATAGTAAGGTCGGAGACCCATTGCGAATACAGAGGGAGTTCGTCCAAGACGCTGTGTAAATCTCCGACGCCAACGCCGGTGGAATCTGGCTTGCAACAAGAGAACCCCAGTATTTCAGGCCTTCCAACATGCGACGGGTTTTGCCTGAGCCAGACGTGTTGCAAATGAACCTGCTTGTACGTGTTGAGAAGTTTCAAAGCAAATTAATAACTACATACTGGTGTTCATAGATCCAAAACATCTCTATTTCCTTTCATGACGCACACGTTGGAGATTGTGGAAAAGGAGGCTTGGATTACCATTATGATAACATGGTATCGAAGGTCGGTGATAAATCCTGGTTGCTCAGCGAAGCAAACTGGAGGCTCCCAGGTGGTGGCTCGGATTTTTCAGGAATGCCTTGATCATCCGCGAATCACGTTGAGTTCCCTTTGATCTTCTCGTCGATTGCCTCATATCAAGTTTGACTCTGGAGGTGTGATGTTCCACATCCCGGGATTACTGACGAAAAGATGGAGGTAGCCATCGGTAGGTGGCTCGGGCCATACTGTGAAGATTTTTTCGTCTGGCCGCAATCGTCGTTGATGACGTTTATCGTTGACATCGAGCTTATATTGTTCGGTATCACTTAATTCGCCATACACCGTAGCAAGATCTACATTGACCTGCGGATGTAATGAGCCAGCAGAGGCCATTCATTGCATCGATGGTCACCCGTAATGTCAGAATTAATCACTAAGAATAACACACCTTAATGAGAATGAGGCTCTGGGCATCGAACTCTCGGAGGAAGTTGCTCTTCGCTTCTTTGATTCTGTCTTTCAATTTGCTAATGGACACGTTCGATGAGGCCTCGACAGGAAAGGCTTCTTTGTCTCCTTGCACATAACACCAAAGCTCGTGGAAATCGGACATTTTAGTTGAAGACGTTGTTCGTGGAGTGTCGTGGAAAGGGTTTGTTAGTTGTACAAAATCGTTTCACGTGACCGAAAAAAGCCCCCTAAATAAGAACGGCAACACCCGGGGTTTCCCCTTTGGGGCTGGTGACATGATTGCGACTGATTTTTGACCGATTTGATTGGCTGGGGCTGGGCGGGGGCTGAGAACATGAGACCAATTTGAGCCAATTTCAAGGTTACAGGATTATTTATGTCAGAGCGGAAAGACCCAAAAGTAGATGCCAGGTCATACCACCTCCATTATCCACCCACCTCTTCCAATCTTGGCCTTTGCACCCGTCGCATTTTTATCTCGGCATTCTACCCCCTCTTCTAGTGAGGCTGAGGCGGGGGCCATCAGGAAAACGTTAAAAAACCTTATCCAGGCTTAGCATGGCTTACTGTGGCTTAACAGATTCACTAAGCCAGACTGGGCTTAGGCTAAGCTAAGCTGATCCCTCCCATGAAGTGGCTTATTATTCGGCTTATTGTTCAACTTAGATGGCTTATTGTTTCACTTACCGCGAACTCACTCAGGCTGGCAGACTCAGTCTTCAAGTAAAATAAGCACGCCAAGCATATTAAGCTTGCTAAGCATTCAACCAATGTGCACGAAAAACTGTATTTTGTAGTCCAGGCATGGGTACTGGGATACATTTGAGCCAATGCTCCTGCTGCTGTCCCTCACGCCATCGCTGGCCTTGCTACCATCGACGTCGATGTTGCTCTCCCTCTGCCGCCACCATTAACCCCCAAGCGCACAAGTTGCAAAAGCCAGAAACTTACGCAGAGCACCCTTTCAAATGATGCCAACGCGTTTCCCGGCGAGTGACACATCATGGCGCCAAGCCACCGAGTGCCACTTGACACCTAGGAACATCCAACCGAAGTAAATCTTCCGCTATTCGCGGCTGTTGAATCGCCCTGTGACGCTGAGTACGACCTTGGTTGAGACTGCGACACGACTTTGACGTCACGTCCTCAAGCAAGACGATGTAATGCTGTGCGTCGGTGTCCCATGTAGCGTGTACAACCTCTGTGCCTGAGCGTGTGTGCGTAGACCGTAGCGTGCCCACCTGTCAAAGCAAGCAGCTACATTGCACACAGTCAGCCAATATGTTCCGAGCAAAAAAGGGGACTTACCGCACACCGCGAGACGAAGAGTGATGGCTTCCCCACAAACAGGATGAAACACGTTGCAAACCTCGGTGGTTACCCAGCTGTCTCTGGCAAGTCGAGTAGATGCGGTCAGTCCAATGCGTGACGACGAATAGTTATGAGCGAACCTTTTCTGGGTCGATGCGTGTGACGACAGCATACCGCTCATCCCCTTCGCCAATGGAATAGTGGTATACACCGAGCTTCTGGGCAACTAGGTGAACTATTCGTCGTTGCTTTGGAGAGAGCGTCCTGGAAAATGCGAGTTCAACGCTCATGTGATCGTCTTTGAAAGCAAGATACGCGAGTAGATCTCCAACGTAGATGGGTCATTGAGATCCAGTTCATCAGAGGCTGAATTACCCTTAAGGGAAGGGCTAGGTGTAACGGGAAGCGCAGGGGGTGGTGTTTGGACGCCGTATGGCTGTGCGGTTGGCATCGGGGGCCCGAAGGAGGGGAATACTGTTGTGGAGACTGGTAATTAGTTCCGGAATACGAACGCTGAGGAGTGAATGGAGAGGTAATACAGAAAAATCATCGTAAGGGGTTTGTGGGGTAGCCTGGTGTTGTTGCTGTTCCTTCTCAAGTTGCATAGAATGCATGCGCCGAATTGCTTTTTCCCGTTCAATTCGTTCCTTCTCCCCGGCTTGCAGTACCTTTTTGTACTCGACGCGTAATTTGCAACCTTGCACATCAAAGCCGTTCAAAGCGGCAACTACGGCATCTGCGCCAGTTGCCCGACGAAAATTGGCGAAGGCAAGACCCCAGAAAGAGCCGGACTGATCTAGGTGGTAGTTGGATGCATACGGGGTCGGAATAAAGAGGGACGCCTGTTAGAGAAATGACATAAGGGAAACGGGTTGAAGCGTGACAGAGGACATACGATGATGTCCAGAAGAGTCTCGCGTTTGACATTAAAAGGTATATTTTTGATGACAATGGTGGTGGGTATACGGGATGCTGACTTGGAACAAGGCCCGGAGGGGCATGGATCTATGGGAGTGGTGGCGAACCTCCACCAAGGAAAGATCAGAATTGTTAGGGGAAGATAGAAGCGATTGTCAGGGTACGTGGCACCGTTGATGGGACTGAGAAGAGAGTGACAGCGAGCCGATGTCGGGAGTAGGAGAAGAGCTGGTCATTATGGATACGATGGAGAGGCTGCAAATATGGGAGAGAGAGCTTTTTCGACTTCCAACATCCAATTGATCACCGAAGCCTTGGTCAATTATGCAAAGATAACTGGAATAGACCTTTCCGAAAATCCCTTCGCCGCCGCGATCGAACACTGGCAGGCAAATTCTCCCGGGGCTATCCTAGAATTGCTCCAAGAACGAGAGAAGGCGTTCAAGGACTATCGGGAAGGGAATCAAAGACTAATCAGCTGCCTCAGCCCGGCCGTAAATGTCATTCAGGCGTTCTCGGACGTATTAGGCGAGGAGGTCAGCCTGGTAAGTCACACATCCCATCTGGTGACCCTTTTAACGTGATCTCGACAGGTCCCCTTCCCACCAGCAAAGGCGTTGTTCGTTGGGATCGATGTCCTCCTCTCTGTTCGTCCCTTTAATACGCACTTAATCCAGTCCCTTTGTGATATATGGGTTTCAGGCCGCCAATGGAGTCACGTCAAGTTACGATGTCCTCATGGACCTCTTTGAGTGCTTGGGGAATTTCTTCGAGCGTCTGGACGTCTATACGACAATCCCGCCAACTCCGATTATGACGGATCTCATTATCAAAATAATGGTTGAGTTACTTTCGGTACTTGCCTTAGCTACAAATCAAATCAAGCAGGGGCGGTTCAGTAAGTGCGCCGTCAGATATACGTCACTCATGCTCAATGTGTCACAGAGAAATTTATGGAGAAGTTGTGGAGGAAAGGGAAAGACAAAACACAGGCTGCCCTCGAGAGGTTCCAGTCTGCAGACCACGCGTAGGCGATAGAGAATTGTTTGAGGAGGAGTGTGTGCTCAGATGGCAAATAAAAGGGTGGATAGGGAAGTGGCGGAAACGTGAGTCACGTGTGTAAGCTCGCACTGCCACTAGGGGAGCTCACACCTACGCTTATGGGCCGCTTATCGCTTTTTTCGCTTGTCCGCTTATGAGATTCACGTGACCATTTCATGCAAGATATTTTCGTTTGTATTAGATAAACCTTGGCATATGCTATTTAATAAAAGAATTCGGCAAACACCGTCAGCATCGTCTGGTCTGATATTCAGTATGGGCTAATGAGATACCTGTATTAAATAATCAACCCTGTGAAATGGGTGGGTTTGCTTGACAGGCGACGAGAATTGTCTGGATACCCTAGGTTGAGGCATCAGAATATAAGTGCAATCGCGTTCGGTCGAACCCACAGCCACGTAGCTCAATGGTTAAAGCACTTGGTTAAGGTACTTGGCATATATTTGGGGGCTGGGTTCAAATCACATTACGGTCACTTTTCTGTTTCGATATTGTCATCCGGAGTTGTCCGGATTCACCCCAATTTGTTTTAAATAGCGTGTGCCAAGGTTTATCTGAAATACAAACGAAAATATCTTGCGGGAACTGGTCACGTGAATCCCATAAGCGTAACAAGCGAAAAAGTGATAAGCGGCCCATAAGCGTAGGTGT